>JAABNY020000025.1:4218511-4237939 GCA_015164015.2 Brevimyrus niger
AACGGTGTCCATTGGTGTAATATGTCTGTTCTGTCCATATTTAAACTTACATACTATAGATTCTGTTTATTACTATGTAGTATTAATGATTTCAACTGTGATAGTCAATACCAAAGCTACGACCTAGGTGCCTATTGACCTAAGTGACGTATGCAAATTCAGTCATATAAAAAAAGAATACACACCATATAAGACAGTAATTCTATGGGAATTACCATCTTACATCAGAAAATATGCATTTTTAGCTTAATCTTAACTTCTTTGAATTTTCCAGATAGCACATGAGTACAATGTACAACACAGGAAGTGAAGGGAAAGATGTGCATTTTTACGTAATCGTCATCTTTCTAAATAACACCATTTCAGAATCCGATGTTCAAAAATAACACAACCTGCACATCTACAGTATTTTCTTTTGCTTACCACTCTCCGTTATGCATAGAACCTTCTATTTTAAAATTTGCATATTGTACACAGAGATTAAAATTTAACTTCAAAGTATAACAATAGAAGTTCCCGTGGGAGTTGGACCCATGTAGGTCAGTCAGTATACTAACCTTCTTTAATCTATATGTCACCCGCTATCCCCAAATTTATAATGTATTATTTTAAGTCCCGCCTTAGCCGACAATTGATTGACTACGTGCATGCAAACACGTTTTCATTCGCCCAGTGACAAAGCTACAGTTCTCATCTACATGATTAAACAACGCCAATTTCTGAGTGACACTACAGTCCTTAAAGAATTAAAAATAATAATATAGAAAAACCTTTCCGAGAAAAAAAATCCATTTTATGTTTTGTGACCCAACTTTCAATTATATATATATATATACACACACACACACACACACACACACACACACACTTTACTAGTAATAATAAATGTACTATGGACACCAATCTAAATCATGATTAAAAACCTTATAGTTATGTTCAAGTTAAGGAGTCGGGGAAATTGCATTCAGCTAAACACCAATCCAGGAAAGCTTCCGGTGCCCAATCTAAAAATGACATACGGGTAACCTTTCAACTTTGTTGAGGTGTTATAACTTTTATATAAATGTCGGTAATAAATGTATCAGCTAATTAAAACGTTCACAGTAACCAGAAACAAATGTAGTAACTACTTGGGATAAAATATGGTTCAGGATTCATTAATGATGAACAAACATGAAATCAGTATTAACTTGTGTTATTCGTGACTTGTGTTTACAGAATTAACAGAAACAAATATTGCAACTCTTTGAGATAAAACATGCGTCATGATTTATTTGATAAATTAACAAGAGATCGGTATAAGTAAGACTTAGTTTGTGGTTAATGAATACAGAAGTGTTAGCATAATACTATATTATTTATGCCCGGTCAAGCAGTGTTACGATTAAATTAAACCGCGCTGCATAAACAATATTAGTCGTTTTTTGTGCTTGTGCGTATTTTCTAAGAATTGCAGGCGATGGCGCAACGACTCAAAACATAAAATCAATATTTCCCGTGCAACTTTCATTATTATTCTTTAGTTATCGTTTGATTTTCAAACAGGCGCAAAAGAGACTTGCTTGGTTTTACAAAAAAAATATGCTAATGGTAGTATTATGGATGATGTGTATATAGTGAGTTAATGTATAAATCGTGCATTAATACTACACTGTGGACGGACTGGCGCTTTTTTTCGGTCTGCGTCGCAGATCCTTTAGCTACCTGTATTTGCTCGTCGGTCAGCCCATTGACAACATCGTCCACGGGCACCGCACTGGCACAACCGCGCCTCGGCAGCGCGCTCAACCTGATCCCGAACTGCAAGGCTCTCCGCGCCGCCAGCATCATACCGGACACTCCACAAGCTCAAAAACAGCACTGACACGTAAATGATCGCAGCGGAAGGTCACGGTGAAGGAAAACAGCGGCGCTCGTGTCACGCGTGGAACAAGTCAGGCGCCATTCTGAGAAGGGAAATAAATGGCCATTTAAAGGCGCCGCGTTCAGTTTCACTTTCTGCTCAAAAACACTCGATCTCCACCTCCGCCTGGGATGAACACAGTTTTATTCACCTCAGTCACTATTGTTCAGAATAACCCGTCGACCTACCACACGTATTTTATAAGTAAATTGGCACGTACTGTATTTAATGTATGTCTTTTTTCATGGTTGAATTTATTTTTGTATCTATTCTGCCGTTACCAATCATACATAAATTATACATATTCTTCCTAAATGTACATCTGCAAATATTTATGACAAAGTTTTTTAAAGCTTCTTTACACCCATAAACCAAAACATTATGTTGATTATCTAGTGAAATCGGTGTTTGTCAAGGTCTGGGATATGTTAGATGGTAAGCTAACACTCAGTACTCGTTGACGTGTTGAATGCATAAGAAATGGATAAGGATGAAGATCTGAGTGACTTTGACAAGGGCCAAATCATTATGGACAGACTACTGGATTAGAGCATCTCATTCTGAGAAGGGAAAAACCACGAACCTCTGACAGGGTGGTGGCCAGCCAGAATTAGTCAATGTAGGATTTGAACACTGGCTATCCCTTCTGGTACAAACCAACCGAAGGGCTGCTGTGATGGCGCATTTGCTGACAGTCATGGGAGTGATCTTTCACGGGCACACAGGACACTGAGCCGCACTGCATATGGGCCTATGCAGCTGCAGGCCAGTCACATGCTGACCCCAGTCTACCATCAGTAGCATCTACAACGTACATGCGAGCATCAGAACTGGATCATGCCGCAAACGAAGAAGGTCTCCCGGTCTGCTGAATGCTGTCTTCTTTTGCATCATGTGCACAGCCAGGTACGTGTCGAGTATCTGTGGGATGCATTGATCCTACAAGTCAAAACTTTTTGCACACACTGAGATTTGCATGTTGTTCAACATTTATTACAAATACACTTAATATTCTTTTGCTAATAAATAAATTGACAGTATGTTTACTATTTGAGTAGCTCTATTAACAACACAATGTTGTAACTTTGATTCATCAGTTACCTCCTGTAGCAGTTATAACAGCAAAAAAAAAAAAATTCATTCTTTCTGCAAGGGACATTAAATACTGCTTTGTTTCATAGGATTAAACAGCTAATCAGTGCATTTAAAGTTACAGCATTTAAGGACAGCCTAGAATTTGACTATGCTATCACCACAGTACCCGTTAACAGGATGTCAGATATGAGCTGTTTCATACTCTTTTCATGTAATAAAGGAAAGTTGTTTTGTTTGACTTACATTTTCATTTATAGTTGGTCACTCAACTTTCTAATGCTTAACAAGAATAAAAAAATCTTTAGTTTACAAAATAAATGGAAAAGTGGTAAAATCCTGTGGTATGCAAATACTATTGACTGGTAGTGTATGTAGGCCAACACTATTTTGGCAGTTTGTGGTTTTTCCCTCCTCAGATCACTCTCAGTAAATGCTCACCATAACTGACTGTCAGCTTCCACCAAGCTGTGCTGTTTCCGAGATGCTCTGACCCAGTCGTCTGGCCATGAAGTTTCAGCCTGGTCATAGTCACTCAAATCTACAATACATTTGCAAAAAAGTCGTGACCCTGTGTATAATGTAAATAAAAACAGAATGCAGTTATTTGCAAATCATACAAACCCATATTCAGTTGAAAATAGAACAAAGACAACATATCAAATGTTGAAACTGACAAATTTTATTATTTTATGACAAATATATGCTCAATTTGAATTTGATGCCAGGAACATTTCAAGTTGGAACTGGGGCAAAAAGTTGTGTAATGGTAAAACAAAACACCTGGTTGAATATCTCATAAACAAAAAACTACATGGGCAAAGTGTGCGACAATTTAAGAATAATGTTCCCCAACATAATACTGCAAATAATTTGGGAATTTCACCATCTACAGTACATGAAATCATTAAAAGATTCTGAGAATCCAGAGAAATCTCTGTACACAAGGGACAAGACCGAAAACCAATACTGATTACCTGTAATCTTTGGGTCCTTTGGTGGCACTGCATTAAAAACAGACACAATTCTGTAGTATAAATCACTGCATGTGCTTAAAAGCACTTTCGAAAACCATTGTACGATGAACAGTTCATCGCTGCATCTACAAATGCAGGATGAGACTCTACCATGCAAAGAAGAAACCATGTATAAACATGATCCAGAAACACCGCCAATCTCTCTCAGTTTGAGCTCATTTAAGATGGACTGAGGCAAAATAGAAAACTGTTCTGTGGTCTGACATATCAAAATTTCAAATTCTCTTTGGAAATCATGGACGCCGCATCCTGCGAGCTAAGGAGGAGAGGGACCATCCAGCTTGTTATCCGTGGACATTTTAAAAGCCAGCATCCGTGAGGGTGTGGGGGTGCATCAGTGCCCATAGCTTGTGTAGTTTACACATCTGTGAAGGCACCATTAAAGCTGTATAGTAGAAGAGTCGGGGTGTTCGCCTGACCTAACTGCAGTCCACACTTGTCACCTACTGAAAACATTTGGCACATCATGCAAAGAAAAATATGACAAAGGAGACCCCGAACTGTTGAGCGGTTGAAATGCTCTATCAGGCAATATTGAGACATTTCACTTTCAAAACTCCAGCAACTGGTCTTCTCAGTTCCTAAAGATTTACAGAGTGTTGCTAAAAGAAGAGATGATGCAACACAGTGGTAAACATGCCCCTCTCCCTTTTGAAACATGTTGCTGGCATCATATTCAAATAGAATGTATATTTGGCAAAAAAACAATACATTTCTTAGATTAAACATTGAATATATTGTCTTTTGATCTAATTTTCAATCAAATATGAGTTTATATGATTTGCAAATCATTGCATTGTTATTTACATTTTACACAGCATCCCAACTTATTTGGAAACGAAACAAAAATGATCAACGTGTCAACTATGAGTACTGAATGTTAGCTTACTGTTTAATACATCACAAACCTTGACTTTCTTTTTTAACTTCAGAGTCAACATTATGCACGTCAAGTAGCGGAGGTCATAATTTTTTGGCTCACTGGTGTATATTCGTTAGTATTATGACTTGTCACCATCGTGCCACTATACAGTATGTAGATAGTTCTTCTTGTAAACATAGGATGAATACATTGTTTGGTATAATATTGAGTCATATTTCTAAGTGTTTTGGTGGCAGGCAGCCGAAGGCACCGTTCACGCTTGCCTCACTCCCAGAAACAAAAAAACCGTGAATTGTGACTTTCTGCAGTCAGGTCTTTGCCGCTGACTGTCTTCTTAAAACAAAGTAGGAAGAAAAAAATAAAGGAATTTCTTAACTTTCTAGGACACGCATTTTCTCTGTTGAGCTGCACACACTCTGCTGGCAGGCATCACACACACTGTTGCCTCACACTTTGATTCCAGCCCCAGCACAGCGTGCGAAGGCTTCATCTTCTCCATGTGTTCGCTTGGGTTCCCTCCTACAGTACAGAGCGCTGCCTCTCTGTTGGCTCTTAATTTCCATATTCCACTGTGTAAATGTGGACTTGTCCTGCAACAGAAATGCACCCAGTATAGGATGGGCCACCGGATGGACCACCAGTTCATCCTTATTACCTCATTGGATAAGTAATACACAATGAATGTAACCTCGTTTTTTTTTTTAGTTTTTAACATTTATTTATTGCAATTGATGTAAATTGGTTGATTTTTATAACAAGTTAATATTTTATTTAGCATGCATTTAGAATGCTATGAAATAACCTGTGTTAAGCCCCTCTAATGCAATGCAAAGAGCTAGCCATTACACACTGAAAGCTATGTGGATGTTTATGACCCATTACTGGTTGCTATGTAATAGTGACATAGAAACTCGCCTGTCACAGCGCAAGGGAGTCTGGATGTTATGAAAATATAGAATCATTGTACAGAGGAAATTTCGCCTTCTTGTGAATCTAGTGTTAAAAGCAGACTGTCCGGCTCACTGGGAAATCAGGTACTGTTGGAGTAGCTTTCATTATGTGTTGTAAAGCTTAAATGCTTTTCCTAGAAAAGAAAACAATGTTGAAATTGGCTGAAGTGGATTTAGAGATGTCAAATGCATATAAGGCAGAACTGGAGGGGGGGGGTGTGCAGAATTGCAATTATGTTGCTCTCAGCCTCCCCTGTTCATTGCAATTCATATGTACAATCTGTCCTGGGGGTCTATGGGCCTGTGAGTTGACCATGGGACACCAGCAGCAGAGAGAGTGCGACTCTTATGGTGCTTTTCCACTGCCACCAAGAAAAGAGCCGGACCACAAAGAGCTTTGCATTGTAAATGACCCGAATCGTACCCTGAAGAGATGGTTTTCCACCATAAATTATCCAAGCCATAGCAGAGCTGACATGGTAAGCAGGGCTGAAAGCATGACTAAACCGAGCTGGCTGTGTCACCACCATCTGATTGGTCGAAACGCACATAGATACCGGTGCTCTGTGTGGATATGCATGGATTATCTGAAGGAAAAAATGGTATATTCTATATATTATACATTAGTAGTAGTGTCACATATCACAATGTACTGATGCATTCCCCATAACTTGGAACTTAAAAATGTCCAGCATCCTATTTAAAAAGTACTATAGTACAACTGAATGGAATGGAATCGTAATGCAAATTTCCGCACGCAAATGCTAATTCTGCTAGCGCTGGACGTTAACATGGAACAGCGATTCTCATAAATGTGCTAGTGAAAGTTAGCACATAGTAAATCATGAAGTATACCATTTTAACACTGAATAAGTGTCACTTTGTTTTTATGTCACAGTCGCTCTCCAAACCTGGTGTTCTGTCGAGTTGAGCTACTTTGTCGAGTTAGGCTACCATAGTGCTAATCGATATCCCTTACACTAACCCCCCAAAAAACCCTAAATTCCTTACCCTAACCCTAACCCCCAAACAGTGGAACTGCACATGCGCAAAAAGGCTCGAAAGGTAGCTCAACTCATCAGAATGCTGGCAACGCCTTTCCTGAGCCGACCATTCTGGAGTGGAAAACCGAAGTGAGCTGGAACTGTGCATTGACTGATGTCTCTTTGTGCTACAAGTCAGGTACGACCTGGTTCCTGTATGCCAGTGGAAAAGCGCAATGAGTTCTTATGTGGGGTGGTATGTAGCTTAGTGGATTGGGACTCCCTGTGTCCAGAAGGTTCCGGACTGAAATCCCATAGCTTTTCAAGCTTCGGGCTCTTAGAAAAGGTCCTTAACTCCAACCCGCCCAGTGATGCTGACTAACACTGCTCTCTGATCCTCATTTGGGTGTCACTTTGGACAAAAGCATCTGCTGTGTAAATAAATGTAAATATTCACAGCCCCCTTGTTAATGGAGAGTACAGTATTGCTGTGAGTTTTTCCAATAAAATGACCTTATGTCTTTAGAACTAAAAACACGACTAAAAGCAAAAATTTCACTTCCTCAAGTCAGCTTCCTGATTTTAAATGTGACTGTGGCTCATCATGCTTATAGGTAGACCGGAATTGACATCTCTTTTAGAGCATTAAAGGCAAGGTCAGTGTTCTCTGAGGTGAGCCGCTGACATTTGCAGTGGTTTTTTGCCTTTTCATGAACTTTCAAATCCTTCCCAAGGATGAAGGATGATTAACCTGCTGTCTTGTCGGACTGTCTCATCTGTTTTATGTATGTCTTCTTTTAAGGCTCCAAAGTAGTGCAAAAGACCATATAGGACAGATTGGTGTTTTCGCTACATCCAACTGCATTGTCTTCTGGGATAAGCTATTTGAAATGCAGTGTGAATATATAACAAATTATTAGTAATGCTTTGTAGATTCAGTTTTACCAGCCTTAGCATTTTTTACCTTGAAAATGCTCCTGTTGTTTGTATTCGTCTGTGGTTTGCATGCCAATACTATGTCCGTGATGCCTGTTGTCTTGCTTTGGTCCACTAGGGGGAACTATAAATATGACATAAACGAGAGACAGGTGTTTACCTCCGTTCCATGGGGACATTTAAAATGACTATGTAATGAATGTATGTACTTTGCACCATCTGTGCAGAAGAATCAGTGACGTGTCAGGTAAACCAGCCGCCTTGGCAGGCCTGTCGTCATAGCAGCCAAGCCTGTTTGCGGGAATCTGTGGTCTTCTCTGAAAAGCTGGTGATTCCTGCTGCTGTCAGGATGCCTGTGATAAGGGAAAGGCAAAGGGGCAGCTTTTCAGTTCAGGGAGGGGTCACTCTTCCAAAGAATTTCAACTTAAACTGCAGATCCTTGTCTTGCCCCAAATTTGCTTACATCCTCCCGTTGAGGTCATGGCAATAAATATTTAAAAAGCGGGAATGTGAAGTAGGTATTAAACTGCAAGTATATTCCATTAAGTCGCCGTCTCAGCAACACTACAACGTCACAAACATCCTGCATTACGACCAATACACATATTATTCATATCGCACACTTCTGCCCTTGGATTGGCTGCTAAGGCACAGCTACCATTTTAGTTATCAGACATCTATGTGCATGCCATAACAGAGAAACTAATTACCAGCAGTCATTACTCTTGGGAACACCATTTAAAATGGCAGATAGTACAATAGCAGACTTAGGCCGACAAACCAGTTTGGAGTATGATGCACGGTTACCGAAATAATGCTGTTGCCTGACGTAGCGTGTAATATGTACGCCTTTGGATGATTCAGCAGCTACACTCATCACCAGGCAAGGACTACGGCACAAGGGTGTGGAAGCTGAAACAAGAGAACAAGTGGAAAAAATGAATCGTAGATGTGCTGCTGTACTCAACCTTCTCACTCTCCTTTTGGGTATTTATCCATAAGTAAACATAAAGAAAAAAAAACTATTTTAACAATTTCATTTTAGTTGGTTCATATTGGTAAATGTATTATTTAAACAGTATAAGTATAATTTGGACACATATCCATCCATCCATTTATTTTCTGTAACCGCGTGTCCCATTCAGGGTGGTGGGGGATCCAGAGCCTATTCCAGATGCTACTGGTGCAGGACAGCTATGTACACATAACTTTTAATATTTTAAAAATTCCCAGGTCAAAAGAAGTGAAAGGTACTTTCGCTGTCAGGTTTGTGTGAAGAAAATGTTAAATGTGCAAATTTGATGGTTGATAGGATTATTTTAACAGAAATTTTGGCACTACTCTACTACTACTACAAACGCAGTGATACATCTGCGGGTCGACTCGCCTGGGCGATCTGGTTCGAATCATTCAATTTAACACTGGACACATGTTGCCCTGACTTGTCATTTCTGGAGAAAAGCGACCTTTTCCGATTCACTGCAGGATGTCTGTTGACAGCAGTCGTTCACACCCTTCCGCATGGCTCTCCAGCTTTGTTGACAAAGGGGCAGAGTCATGGGCAGGACCTACCTGCAATGGAAAATCCATCTTCACTGACACACTGCAAACACTTGACCTTTACCTGGGAGCTGCTAAACTCCTTTAGCCTTGTTCACATGCTCATTTCAGTCTTTCGTAATTTTTTTCCTCAAACACAGGCCATCCCATTACACACAAGCACATACCATCGTGTCTTCATTATGTTTAATTTTTAACTTATTCTCTATTTTTTTTATCTCAACTTTCTGTAATTGTTGTTCATGCACAGTGACGGTGCTGTTTTGCCACAATTACATTTTACTGCCATATGGGGCGTCACTAAAGATTTTGGGCCCCTTGACAGCCTATCATTTCGGGCCCCCCAGTTTGGACCAACCCAGTTATGTTCCAAATTTTTAGGAACCCTTGGAATCATCCGAACTTCCCCCTCCCATAACGGCACCTCTGATTGCCATCCCATGCGACAAATAAGAAAAATTGCATTTAGAATCTAATTAAGCTTGATCAATAAAGGTGTCATTTTAACAAATGTGATCTAACTTCATCCGAAATATTTACACAAAATGCTTGAAATATAGAAATATAGCTGTATATATTCCAGAATTATGGGTCAATCTTAGAGTTTCCATTTAGAATTAGTGATCACCATTTATCTCATAGCTTTTCATTCAACAATACCCTCCGTCTGGGTTGTGTGTGCTGGTGTATTTCTAGCCTGTAGGATGTGTCTGACGATTGTTCCATGCCTGAGGGAGAGTGGTATTTCCTCACTTCCACATGAAGCCCCACGGGGGCCCAGCTACGCAGCCAGCTGGGTAGTGGTGGGGGTGGGGGGGTGGTGGTTGTCAAGCACCACCCAAGGAAATGAAATTTGGTCCAGCTGACGTGGTACTGCTGGGATCTCACAAACCCCTCCCTCCCCAGCCCAAGGACCCCACCCAAGGCTGCCCTGTTTTTAAGCTTGGCATTTGTTGAGCCTTGACATGGTTATTATTTGCTGATAAAATGCTTTTATTGAGGCGTGTAAGAAGGACTGAACCCGGTCAACAACATTCCTGCTCGAGATCGGGAGTAAGAGCATAGATAATGGAAATAAATGGCTGAGATGAAGCACAGTCCCCCAGTTCTGTCTCCGACTCAAAATACAGACAGAAGATTGGATCCTCTCACGCAAAGTCCCATTAATGACTATGGCACTGATTTGTGTGGCTGTAAATAAATCCTGCAATGTCCTGCACCATCACAACTGAATGTTTATGTTACCAGCAACCACATACACACTAAACAGCATTCTGATGCTTTTAAAAATATAACTGGAGTTGTAAATATATTTTAATGTACATTGATCCATGCGAAGGTGTTCACATTTTTGAGGACTGTAGCCTAAGTCAAGAGAGTTTTTTTTTTTTCATAAAGTAAACACGTAGATCAATTGTAGATGATTAATTAGCATTAGGTTGCACCATTAACACTGGGAGTATCCGTGAGAATATGCAAAAGTGGAAATAGCCTTTGTAGACTATAGCCATGGATTGGCCAAATCTGTGGAAACTGTGCATTACATCTGAGAATAAGGTTTAAAGTACAGTGAACCACTGATCAATCTAACTGTAGCTGAGGCGAAGCTGAGATGAGCGACATTTATGGAAGCCGTTTCCATATCCCATCATTTTTCCCTGAACCATAAAAGAGAAGTTTAACGAAGTCGATGATGCTGACGTCGCAAATAAGAAAAAAATGGAATCGCAGGTGGTCAAAAAATTGATAAACTGAGAATGTCTAAGTATAAACAACTATCGTTAGAAATATCAGCCGAGTTGGGTTCCTCTGTTCTCCGATAAATAAAGGGTGATTATTAACAGTGAGTCACCGGGCTAAGCCGTGCCTTTTCCCCAAACCCTGTTTACACACTCTTTTGATTTTCAGGATCGGTGGTAATTTAGGGCTGGCTCAAACATCGTGAGGTGCTAGACCAAGTCGAGAAAGAAGCCCAAGAGGAGTTTGCGGCGACCCAACAGGTCCGTGCGCTAAAACCGAAAGAAAGACACCGAGTAAGAGAGAAAAGAAAAGGCGCTATATAAATAAGGAAGACACCCCACGCACGGCGAATCGCGCTATGCTACACACACTCGGAGCAAGGAGAGAAGCTCCGACAGCCAGCGGGGGAGATGACAATGAATCTGACGTGAAAAATTCTCTGCAAGACGGGGAAAGTGAAAGGGAAGGCGGGCGTTCGGACAGCGTGTCCGACCGAGTTCGCTTTGCTGCCGAAACTGAAGCGATCGTGGAGAACCATGCAGTAAAAGCGGGAGTCGCGGTGCAGGTCCGGACGTCGCTCGATCCCCTCGCAGCCGATAAAAGCCGCCCTCGACAACAACGAGGCGATCAGGTCAAGCAGATGCCCAAAGAACGGCAGAGATTGGCCAGGGAGAAGAGAGCTAGTCGAAAGTCACCCGAGATCAGCAACGGAGTCAGTCCGACTACAGAACTAGCAAACCCCATGGTGGAAACGGCCACAATCGCTTCAGATGAAGACCTAAACTGTAGGGTAGGTTGTGTTCCGCAGGTAACCATAACTCCAGAGGAGGGTGATGGTCCTCGGGAGTTCCAAGAAGATGACTGGAATGATCTGGATGGTCCTCTACGGCGAAAACAGTCCAACTCCTCAGTGTCATCTGCCGGCTCCTCCACGGTTTTCGAGGAGTCTGAAGATGACATTCTTAGTGACAACGAGACCAAAAGCAAAGGCATCGTCACGTTAGAGACCGTGGAGGACTCGACCACGGTAAGTTTTCATGTAGTTAACCATATTCATGTTTTCAAATGTATTTTTTTTTTGTGAGATTTAGGTCCTGAAGGTCGACACATATAACACAGGCCATATATAATACCATTAAATAACATTTTACCGAAGTTCTAAATCCCAGGACTGCATGCATCTCTCACTGTACGAATTTTCATAAACGTAATGCAACAATCCAGTTTGCTACTAACATTGTTTCATCGTGAACAAATACAAACATAATGGAATATTCCGCTTTGGGTCTGCGTATTCGAACCATGTTATAGATCATACTAGATCAGACTACACGGTGCACTTCAGCCAGTGAACAGGTCGTTCTTACTCGAAGCACTACTTGGAAATCAATTGAAGGGCGCTTTGACCGTTTAGACCAAGTGCGTATAGAAAATGGATGAATGGATCCTAAAAGTAGTTATGAATTCAATAAAATTGAAGGAGGAAAGCTGAATATACTTCGAAACCACGTTTGTTTCCACTTTGAGTTATATATATATTTTTTTAATAGACCCCCTACAGACCTTCAGAATTACCTCTCGTCTTATTTAATGGTTTTGGCAAGTCGCGTTCTCACCAAAACTGTCAGATGTGGTCATGCTGGTGCAATGTTGAAATCAGTGTTTTATTTTCTCGCAAACCAGCACTGAAAATTGTTGTTGCCTCTAAATTAGTTTGTCAGTCTTTCAGAACATTCGTTGTATCATATAATAAGGACATCACCTTTTATCCGAGTAATCTTCGAATATTCAGAAGTTATCGTCAGGGATATGATCGTTTCTGTTTTTCTGAATATTTTTTTACTTTTCTCAGAAGAATAATTAAATAAATGACCCAATTATTTTGCCACATTGACGAACAATGTGAGACTGTTCACACTTATGACGTTGTAGGCTATATCATGTTAGACGTAAAGGAATGCTTTATTTCCGAATATTAATATTTATGTTCTAAATTAATCAACAATTCAGTAACAGTTATTATTCTTGAACAATTAACTTGGGCACAAGTGACTGTTTTCTTACGATAAACTGATCTTTGAATTTCGCTAACTGGAAGTGTGCCCGGGGTGAGACCGGAGGGCCTCTAAGATTGCATAACACCTTGCAAACATTTTTATGTATTCACTTATTTATTTTATTTTATAAAAAGTCAAATAATATATATGTGTTATGAATATATTGTTACTATAGTTTATAGTTAAATGTAAAGTTTTCAAATATATCAAATTTCCCGCGATACTTGAAATAACATGGATAACTCATATAGTTAAGGACTATTATAATTATATTAAGGACTAATATGAACATAAATCAAATGAGGCAGAGTTATCTGAAGAATCAGTCGCTACCCAGGCAATCGACCTGCGGTTTCTGGAAAGCCCGATTTGCATACCGTCATGTCTGGTTACTGTGTTTTACAATGTTACCAAAACAGTTGACGTTTTTGCTGGGCTCTACGAAATTGATAATAGGTTTATTATTATACGATTTTAGCTTAACTTATTGTGGTGGCTCAGTGAGTAATAAATCCCGTGGGTCATGGCTACGATTAACACCCCCATGTCTGCGCGCCTGCGTAGTTTTCATGTTCTGTATGTGACTTCGTAGGCGAGTCGTGAACAGCTGCCCCGTGAGACGCTGGCTTCCTGTCAGTGGTGCCCCCTGCCTTGTGCTCTTTGCTTCCTGAAATAGGCTCCAGCTTTACTGCAATGCTGAACTGGATACGTGGTTATTCAAATGACGTGTGTGGTATTTCTTGAATATTGGGCCTTTTCCCCCAAAAGATCTCCTTTCTGTTTGTTTTCGTTCAAGAGACATGCGGTTGTTCCACAAAACTGGGGTGATGTGTCAATTCATGCAAGGCTCGCTGAAGGGCTCCTAGATTCGCTCCTTTTAAAACATGCTGTTGGACTGCCAGAGAAAATGCAGAAAAATAGTAAAAAGTATTTCCCTAAAAATAAATAATAGACATTAACATTATTTATTAAGAGAGCTAGTTGGAGTCAAGATCAGCATTCGCAAACAGGCACACTTAACTTTAGAGTTTTGTGTGTTATCCAGTAAAACCGAATATTTTTTTGGCTATGCTTATTTGCCTATTGATAAAAATGAAATGTCTTTAAAACATAATAGAGCATAGCAGGCATTAATGAAAGAAATTAGGCAGCAGTGGTTGAGTAGCTGAATGCAGTACAGATATAAGAACACAATATAAAGCTGATATTGAAATGACGCAGGGCTGCAGTTTTTGGAAGTGGTTGGCTAATGTGCTGTAAAGTTCTCCGAAGTTGTTTAGAGCAGGGAGCAAAAATGTGGACTGTCTGGCAGGGAGCTGGGCAGTAGCGAAAACATAGACTGTCTAGCAAGGAGCTGGGAGGGAGCAGAAATGTGGACTGTTGGGCAGGGAGCTGGGAGGGAGCATAAATATGGATTGTCATGCAAGGAGTTGGGAGAGAGCAAAAATGTGGACTGTCTGACGGAGCTGGGAGGGAGCAGGAAGGTGTACTGTCTGGGAGGGTGCTGGGAGGGAGCAAAAATGTGGACTTTTGGGCAGGGAGCTGGGAGGGAGCAAAAACATGGACGGTCTGGGAGGGAGCAAAAACGTGGACTGTTTGGCAGGGAGCTGGGAGGGAGCAAAAATGTGGAACTGCTGAGAGCTCCCTAGGACTGGATTGGGAAACACTGGTATTGGAACTGCACAGGAAAAGTCTCCACTGGAAACCTGAGCTTCTTCTTCTTCTTAGTTTAGCTTGAAGCCACATTCTGCTCTCACTGTGTCATCCTGACATTCCTGGCTGCACGTGCCCATTGTTGTCATGAGCATGAAGTCACCCTGTTTATGCATCGTCAGTTCATTGTCTGTACAAAAGATTCCCAGGCACTGCAGAGTAAAAATGGACACTGAATGAAAGGAGGCTGTCTCCAACTATTTTTCCCCGAGGGCCAATTTGCATCAGCCTGTGAAAAAATAAAATTTGCAGTGTGGGTGATTATGATCAGTTGGTTCAAGTTAAATTGTATTCTGTCCTGGATGTGGACCATAGTCTGCGAGTTGGGTGCTGTTGTAGACAGATGTTTAGAGCTTAACAAGGCGACATACAGTAGCAGCCTTCTGCTGAAAACAAGTTTGACCCTGGAAGACTGAAAGGTCACTGTCTGAGCTGTGAGCTATACAAGCCCTAAACATCTGGTTCTCTGAAAAGTGTCTGAGGTCAATATGTTACAAAGATGTTAATGTCTGGGCATCAGGCACCAGCCTGACATGGGTTAACCATGAGGTATACATTTTTGTTGTGCAGACAGTACAGTTCTTGGATTTTTTAAATTCAGTTTACTTCTAAAGGTGACTTGATGCTTTGTGCTTCCTGTATTTTCCGTATAATTTGTCGTAAAGTATAAAGCTTCTGGCTCCAGACAGATCTTGTCCAGTGAGTCATTCGGAAATGAGCCAGAACGGCCCTGTTTTCCCATGGAAGTTCATTTCTCTGTCGGCGGCTCCTATGCTCAGGTCTTCTTAAATCCTGCTCTGTGTCTTAAAGGGAGAGAGCGAGAGGAATAGGAGGAAGAGGTGTGTGTGTGTGTGTGTCCGAGTGTGTCCGTGTGTGCTTGTGTGTGTATCCGTGTGTGTGTGTGTGTGTCCGTATTTATGTGTGTCCGTGTGTATGTGGGGGCACACAGATGACTGCACTTCAATCCCCACTGCTGACTTACCTTGTGCTTTCGCTACACCCCCCTCCCTAAACTAGTGCTTCATTCTCTTTTAGGGATCCTTAAAAAAACAGTATTTGGAAGATTTTTGTCATATGAGCACATTACATTTTCCTCTGTAAAAGTATAATAAAAAATTGTGACAGTAAAACAGCAAAGTCTTATATATGGTGCTGGTTTCTCTGCAGAAGACTTGATGGACTCGATGTTGATTGTTTGAGTCTGGCCTCGGAGGTGATGGCCTACTTAAGGCTGGGACGTCAGGCTAATATTTTCCACCTGCCTGCAAGGCCTTTAGTCAAACTGTTCTATAAAAGGGCAGAAAAGATAAATTTATCCAGCCATGGAAAGTAGAAAAAAAACTCACAGTCGCTTTCTGGTTAGCTTTAATCTCTATATTATTAAATAATTTCGTTTGCTTTCTTACATGTTCTATTTAAATGCATCTAAGTATGAATATAAAATGCACACACCTATATGTTCATACATATACAGACCCATGCGCGCGCGCACACACACACACACACACACACACACACACACACACACACACACACACACACACACACGTGCGCGTGCGTATTTACTTTTATTATTATGTCATTTGTTTTCCATTGCCAGTTATATGTAACCGGGTCCAGAACATGCACTGCAAGCTGTGAATTCTGATAACCGATCAGTGGCTCCTGTCTCCACTGACTATTCACCATCATTTCTCTGGAATGAAATATGCATATGTTTTGTTTCTTGGCATGTTACTCACGTTACTGGATTTTGTGAAATCTGAAAAACAGCTCTGATCATTGATTGAATGATTTGTCAACTGAATGCCGTGGTCCGTTGAAGCACAAGGGCGATGGACTTGTCAGATTTCCCCTGACAGATACTGATCTGCCTTGTAGGGTTAAACAATACAACAGTCAGCATTCGGCAGAAAGGGTTTCCTCTTGTTTTTCTAACCAGTCAGATTGCTAAAGATTGACATTAGCTTGAGTGAATTACTTCCTCCTGTCAGCTTTCTGTTCTAGGGATCCTCTGTCTATTACCACACAATTTCATCACGTGTATGGGAATTTTTTTTCGCATGCTAATTATTTTGTATGGTCTTTTTCAAAGCCCTAGCATTTAATGTTTGGTTGCTCTTCCTGAGTTTTTATGGCAGCATTATGGCTCACAGCCACATGCATTTGTTAACACTCAGCATTAAATATTAATGGCACGGTCAAAAATGTGATGCACGCTTTGATGGATCAGCATCTGAATCACTTGAGCAGGAGATGCTAATGTAGCGAAATGTTTTTTTGTCCCCCTCAGATGTTTCATCAGAATGATGCAAACGGCTTTCAATTCTCCTTTCTTTTCCCAGCAATTAGCAAATATTCTAGGCAGAGCATCAGACAGGGAAAGTTGCCCTTTCCTTTGTGAAACGTGTAACTGGTATGCCAGATATTTTTGAGATATAAAGACACTGGGTCTTTGTTTACTGCGGACTCCCCACTTTGTATTTTAAGTTGTAAATTATGCTGGATTTTTCTGATAAGCACAGTGAGCAGCGTTGCACTGGTAGAGTTCTGGACAGCCCTTACAATTTTGCAAGGCAGAGGTCGTGAGCATTAATTCTCTGAAGCCATTTAGATGTTTGAGGCAGTCAGAGTATAATCTTAATTGCATAAAGGGGGCCCTGTAAAAGCATAACAAAAACCAGGGACAGATAAAGTTCCAGGTTATGGAAAGCAGCAATTAGTCTTCAGGCTGTGTGCTAGTCCTTCTTTGTAAACTGCGTGACAGGAGTTCATGCAGCAAAGGCCGTAAGCTGCCGGTATGGTTATGTAAGCATGACGAGGGAAACACCATCTCAGTAATAACATTTGTGCTTTTTTTCCATTAGCTCAGGGGGTTAGCCTATAGTATTCTTATTTATTTGGGGCTTCTTGGCTGCCTTGCCTCTTCGTTCAACCGCAGAGCGTATTGGAAACACAAGGCTGATGCTTCCTTGTGATCTACGACAAGTTTGCTCTGCTAGTGAAGTGTGAAAAGTCACTTGAATGACGGAGCGGGGAACACCCACCAGAACGCTGAGCGTACATATTAGCTGCTGCCCTGGCATAGTTAAACACTTCATCCATAGCTGATAAATCAAGCTTTTAATAAATGGAAATTAATTATCTGGGCGTTAATGATGTACCCTGGGATAATGTTCTCACTTTAAGACCTAAATGTATAGCGATTTAAAGGTGATTTATCAAGCCATGCCGTTAGTATTGTGCTCTTATGCTCATCCGGAGTATAATTATCACTTTTTAAAGGATTAAATAAATACTCTTACAGTTTTCTGTGTGTTTGTACCAGTCACTGTTTCCTGGAGAAGGCCCCCAGATCTTCTGCACAACTTTCCGCCACTGTGTCATGGTGAAGACTGCTCTGCAGAATGTATTCCAGTCAGTTAGAGCAGCTAAGGGGGGAGGGGGAGGGGGTGGGGGGTGTGGCCATGTTCTGATAGGATATAAATTGGTTGGACTAATTTAAAAGTTTTTCCTGTGCCTCTGTCAAGAGAAAAACAGGTGGAATTTGGATGCGGTTGGAGCTGCTTCTTGTATAACATGTTTATTAAAATAAAATAATATGATTTCACAGCTTGCAGGGGGGTATGTTGGTACAGCCACATTTTAAAACCACACGTCTAAAAATGACGTTAGGATTGAATTTCTCACCAAGCCAATTAGCTGTGCCAGCCAGGGCCGGAGTAGGGGCCGAGCTGAAACAGAACGAGATTATAAATTCATTCGGTGTGGTGGGTTCTGTAGGGAAGAGAGAGACCTTTGTTCAGAGATGGGGAACTGAAAATGAGCCGCAGTTGTTTATGAAACAGCCTGAAACCGTCACCGGGCGTGTGAAATGTCAGGCAGTGGGCATTATGTAATTAATCTTGTGTGTCGGACAGGTAGGTATTCACGGCCCCATGCGGCCAGCTCAGCCTCTCAGGCCGGCAGAGGGGGAGCGGGGCGAGCAGAATCGCCCGTGTCTGTCCTCGGGAGCCTCTTTGGGCGGCAGTGATAATGTGCGCTCACACGTGGGCAGATGAGTCTCGGGGTAGTTCCTTATCTGTCCCTCTGCGTGGGCGAAGGCTCCACACACAAGCTGCACAGAGGGCCCAGCTCTTACGCTGCACGTCCAGCTTGCCGGGCTGACATTTAGCTCTATGTGGCAGAAGCTGAGCCAGGCGAAAAAGTTGAAAAAAGAAAAATGATCACGGGCCATGAAAAGTTGTCTAATTACGCGATCTGTGCGGTGCGGTGCGGGCCGGCACGTCCCACGTTTATGCGAGGATCTCCAGCGGCTGCCGCACCAGTAGCCTTTGCCCGTGACATTTGCAATGTATCCCGACAGCGAAACCCTTTTTGAGCTCATGCCTGCATTTCTTTTGGTTGCCTAGTGACAAGGAGAGAACATGTCTAGAGAAGATCCAGTCCTCCTCCTACCAGCTTTCGCTTTGCTGAATGGGCTTTGCACGGGGAGGGGGGGGGGGGGGGGGGGGTGCCTTCTCGTCGGGTCCCATTTTTCGGTTGTATGACCAGCGTTTTTGCGGGGGGGTGTA
>JAABNY020000025.1:4238484-4257471 GCA_015164015.2 Brevimyrus niger
CGGGCTCAGAGGGTGTACCCCCCCCCCCCAGTTCACCAGTTCCAATCCCGGCCCCAGAGTCCCCCCCCCCCCGTCTGCCCAACCCCCCCCCCCCCCCCAGGCGAGGCCCTGAACCCTGACTGAGCCCGATAATTTGCCGACCCTGTGCTTGGACCGCAACCTTCATCCTCACATGTATCTCGGAAGGCAGGACTGTACATGTGACAAGCAAAGAACTCCTATGTACCTCTGCATATACTTAGAAGAACAGAAAATGACAGCGTCTGACCGTTTAAGTGACGGGGGTGGACTTTGCATGCAACTCCCTGTGTTGTGTGGGCGTCCGCCAACAGTCCAAAGACTTTCATTTAGGTTCAGTGGTGCCTGTAAAATGCCTGTAGTGTATAATGTGCCTGTGTGCGTTTGCTATGCGATGGGCCGGCATCCCCTCCAGGGTGTAGCCCAGCCAAGTGCCCTGTGCAGCCCGGGGTGGGTTAGAAGATACCTGGATGGATACTTCATGAGGATGTAAGAGCACTGAAGTCTGCTCATGCGCCACACGGGGAGGCAAATGATGAAAATCAAACCCAACTGAAACTATACCCTCCTCATCCACTTCATTAGGTGCAGATGCTTGTTAGTGCAGAACAGACTGGTTCTCTAAACAGCCGATGATGTGGCTGCAGGAGTCTTAAAGGCTCGGGAGGTTCAGTCGGCTTGTGGCTGGGCATCACAGCGACCGAGACGTGTGACCCAAGCGACTGCGAACTTGATGTCATCGTCGGGGACGGATTTCCAGCGCCTCAGACACGGCCGCCTTCTAGAGATTTCCGAATGCTAAGCTCAGCGTAATTTAACAACAGCGTGTGTGTACAGAAAGACTCCCCTGAACACACGACTCGCTCATCCTCGAAGCAGTCATGGAGGCAAATGTTGCTCCTACCCCAGTAGTTGCTTGGTATACCTAATAAAGTGGCCAGTGAATGTACTTTTGGTTGACAGCTTCCTGCATTGAACCGAGGATCCAACCTGTGAACATCATTGTAGCAGTGTGCGATTATTCAATTGTAATTATAATGAATTAGATGAATCCATACGTTTTTAGTAACCGTTAATTCATTTTAGCATCGATAATAAATTATCAAAACATTGTTTTCTGAAAAGCAGTTGGGAAGTGTTCTATGAAATAAGAAAATATAGGTCAAGTGTTAGTCCTGGATGTTGTTCATTTGGACTGTCTGATCAGGCTGAAGATGCTTTTGATGATTTTTACGCTGATTCTGGCCATGCTGACAGTCACGCAGGTGAATCACGTTTCCGAGGGGACGCCGAGGAAAGTGATGCGATACACGCCGATTAGTAACCTCGGGGGCAGCGCAGCCTCCCCTCCGTCCAGGCGGCGATCACTGATTCCACACCTTGAAGGCGTAGCCTTTGGTACATTTAACGTCTTGAAAGCACAAACTGCGGGAAAATCACTGGTGAAGGAGGAGGACATGACAGGCCGCAGTCGCGGGAGAAGAAAACTTTCCGGTCGTGAAGGAGAACAGGTTACCGAGTTCCTAATGGCAATGAGCCTTGGGAGTAAACCTGCCTGAGGATCTCTCCATGCACAGTTATGAGAAAGTGCTGGTATAGGCGAGATTCTGGCGATTTACTCACCATGGTGCTGTTGCGGGTGTAGACTGATGGGACGTGTAAAAAACACGTGGGCAGCGGGGAGCCAGTGTTACAGTCTGGCTCAGTTTTGGAACACAGAAAAACTGAGAGCATCAGTTGCTGCGAAGAGATTACTAACCACTCAAGCATGCTTACAACTTCAGGGAACCGCTCGCCCTGTTTTGAGCAATGTTCAAAGTAACTGTAAGCTATGGAACTCCTGCAAATGAGGCGTGCTGCTTATGTTTTCCGAATGACTGGCAAATCTTCCCATTTCACAATCTCACTGACTCCCTGGAAGTGAGTTGCCGTTAATCACCTCGAGCAGCAGGCAGGCAGGCATTGACTAACTGCAGTGTTGCCCTGACTTCCCCCGATTTGTAATAGCTGTCTAGCTGATATACTATAGGTCGCGTAGTTTCTGAAAAAAAAAAAAAAAAAACACACACACACACACAAGCCTCTTCATAAGGTCATTGTCATGGCGGGCTTCAGACTCACCAGAGCTCACAGGAAACCCTTCTACGATGCTTGTTTGTCTGAACAGCGATTCCAAACCCTGCACTAGCTGCCTGCGGTGTGTTGTGTGATTGATCTGCTCGTAGTGTGAACCTGCATGTTTAAGCTGTGATCTACTGCATTTCCTCAATATTGGCCAACACAAAGCGCCGTCACTGTCATATTGGCCATCCAGTCCAGCTATGAAATGGATCCAAGACATTTTATTGTTTGTGCTTTTTGTGCAATGCAAGTAGAACAGCAGTGAAGGTTTCCATAAGTGTCTTCAGTCAGAGTTTCCATGGAGAACTGGCTACTTATGCACGGCATGCAGTGGTACGTTGGGGCAATTCAACTTCGGCTCAGAAATCTGTATACCTACGAAACACACCCTTGGAGATGGGCCAGTCAATCCAGCATCTAGAAAAAAACAGGCCTGCAACCCCCTTGGGCAATTTTTTCATGCTTCTTTGAGGCTTCCCTTGACTCAGCTTGCTCGTCCTGTTTCCTTCAGCAAAACAGATCCTGGTCGAAGATTAAGAGCCTCGTCCACTGGCCATTCGTCTCGCACCGCAAGCGCCTGTCCTGGATTCAGCTCGCTGGACACAAAGGTGAGGCCTCCTTCCTTCCTCTTCTATGGTCACCTGAAGTCACAAAATGACGTGTATTAGCTAAAGGGTTTCCCATTGACTCATGTTAAGGAGTTATTGTGTCTCCCGGCTGGACAATCAATAGAAGTGCCTCAGGCCTTTGCCTGCGACTGTTCCTCCCTGCAATAATGTGCACCGGACCCCACAGGCAGCTTCAAGGCTGGTGAGGAAGGCACCATCCTGAAGAAGTTCTCCGAGAATGAAAAGCTGTGCTTCGAACGGCTGAGAGGGGAACGCCTACAAGACTTTGTGCCCAAATACCATGGCGTGACAGAGCGTGACGGAGAAGCCTACCTGCAGCTGACAGACCTGTTGTATGATTTCGACGGACCCAGTGTCATGGATTGCAAAATGGGCGTGAGGTATAACATGCGGAGGGGGTGTTCACACTACAAAGCTTGTGCATTAAAAATGCAGCGTGTAGATGGATTACCTTTACAAACAACTGGCAGGCCCCCACCAGCACTAACCGCACTGTTTTTCTGCATCGTTCATATTGATCTAAGATAAGGGCCTTGGGGAACACCTACATAAATGGAGGGGGCCATTTAGCTGGGGAGAGTTTAAGTACAACCTCTTAAAGAGGAATTTTTAAAGGGGCCAGAATGCATGACTCAAACTATGAGTGCAGAGGAAGGTTTCTGCAGGGGTAGCAGCACTAAACTCCCATCAGTCTGTCACCCCTGATATCTAAGGAGATGCAATGAATACGTTGTGGGGGTGCCTACACGATTTAATGAGGCAGACAGGGAGCTTGGAGGTGGCCAAGCTCGCTGTCAATTGTCCCCAGTGAATGTTTCTGATTATCAGTGAGGCCAAGGGAACTGGCAGTTGTTGTTTTTTCAAATCGTAATTGAACACCTGTCCTCTCAGAGGCCTTGTGATTACTTCCTGCCCCCCGAGGGCAGGGCGGTACGGTGAACGGGTCTTATTTTGCCGACTGCACAGCCATGTTTCCTGTGTGGAGGGAGAATGGGTTCAGGCAAGCATTCACACACACAGACACACACACACACACTCTCACACATGCAGACACATATACACACACACACACACAGAAACACGGTTGCAGTTACGGGGTGTCCCTTTAGACTTGTTTTCACGCCACACGCACACACAAACCCACACGTGTCACCACACACGTACGCTGATGCACACACAGGAAAAGAAATGTCAGCTTAAAGAAGGCTTCCCTCACGCTCCTGGTCTTTCACACATAGTCACACAAGCACACACACAAGCACACACACCCATGTGTTTACATAGGCAGGCAGTAGGATATATGGAGAGAACCGCACACAGACAAACAGAGCAGCTAATATTCATACACACACTAACGCAAACTGGGTCCCCTGTTACGTTTCCTTCTTTGACATACAGGAAGCTGGTAGGGTTCAGTGGAGACAGTGAAACCGAAGCAAAACAAACATTAGAGCGTTGCGTGTCTTTTGTAACAGGAAGGCTGTAACAGAGAGTCTGTGTGCGTGGCTGAAGTGAGGAGTTTAATTTAATGATACTTTATCGATCCCACGAGGGGTATGTATCTTTTTTTATCTAGCTTGCTCTCCATGACGCGCTCACTGTAGGTGAGAGCATGTTCAGCAGCAAAGGGCAGCCACCTGCAGCAGTACCCAGTGCGCCGGGGGTTAAAGGCCTAGCTGAAGGGCCTATAGACATGTGACTATTCTGCCCAGGTCGGTCTCCTACATGCAGCCTTCCAATCATCGGCACAGAGGCTCGGCCCGCCGAGCCACAAGTACCGAGGGAGCGATGGTGCACGGGCCGAGCAAATACGGCAAGCCAGCCCACCCCCCGCATTAACTCCGGCTCGGTTCTTAGAGCTCAACGCCAGCGGCGCTTCGCATTCTTACAACTGGCTGCGACATGTTGGCACCCTCAGATCAAGTGGGTGGGGCGGCGAGCCAAATGTTCTGTGGCGAAACACAATCGAAGTTAAAGGTCATTTAGGTTTATTTTGGTGGGGGGAAGGGGGGGGGGGAAGCAAACTTCTCCACCCACCCTCATCACACTCAATCCCCGAGCAACTGAAAACACCCTAAGTAGTGCATGGCTACATGCTAGCGGGGGGGGGGGGGGGGCAGGTATCTCGGGCATCCCTGAGTGCATGAGTTTGCCCCGATCTTTATCGGCTTTGGCTGACGTGGCCCTGCAGGACGTACCTGGAGGAGGAGCTGGTGCGAGCCCGGGAGAGGCCCAAGCTGCGCAAAGACATGTACGACAAGATGCTGGAGGTAGACGGCGACGCCCCCACGGCTGAGGAGCACCAGCAGAAGGCGGTCACCAAACCACGCTACATGCAGTGGCGGGAGACCTTGAGCTCCACCCACACGCTGGGTTTCCGCATCGAAGGCGTCAAGGTGAGGCCCGATGGACTGTGCTGATGTAGCGGAGTGAACAGAGGGTACAGTTGCACAACTCTCCTTAAGCTACGCAGCTCACAGCGTAGGCATGAACGAAAAAAAAAAAGCACTTTTTCCAAACTCAGATGAACTTTAGAGATTTCAGTAGTGAGAATCACTTTGGTGTCTCGGTTGATAATACCTCTCTAAACTCAGCTGACCAAGACTGACTCAATGCCGCTTCTAGAAACCAGATGGTACCTGCAGCACAGACTTCAAGAAGACCCGGTCAAAGGAAGAGGTGATGCAGGTCTTCAATGATTTTGTGGCTGGGAACAAAAACATTATCGTAAGTTCCATTTTCACAAGTCGTGTTGAGTCAGGATTTGTACCTTTTATTGTCATCTAAGAATTTGTGCCTTTTTTGTCACCCAATCAGAGGTCCTATCTGAGCAAACTGGAGCAGATACAAAGTGTTCTACAGGATTCTAAATTCTTCACACAGCATGAGGTAGGATAAAATATTGGAAGTCTTTTGTTTTACAGGCAGTACAGCTGTCATTGTCCCCAGCAGTTCTCTTTTCTAATTCAGGCAAAATCCTGAATCTTCAGCATGGTAGTAAACAGAGTATGTCACTACTCAGAATAACTGCAAAAATGAACTGGTAGCATTGTAGCCTTACACTTCTGGGCAAAGGGCTGATGTTTGCAAAATTACTTATGGTGGAGAGAAGGGTTTCGACTTTATGTGTGCCTCCTGGCTTTTGAACCAGCGACCTCTGCACCGTTACTATACTATATTTAAAACAACCAATCTATCAAAAATTAAACAAATAACCTTGTATTGAAATGGACCACATGTGAATCTAATTATAATACACACATTTCATTTCACATTGACTAGTGTAGCAGTCAATAATGTAATATCTTCCAGTAATGTAATAATATGCCAATAGTGAGATAGATTTCTCAGTAATTAATGTAATAAAAGTCAATTATGTAATAACTGGCCAATAATGTAATAGTTTATTACAATATTGGCAAAAAGTTATGGTTCTTGGTTCAGAAAATAACATAACATAAAGTTATGTTATTGGTTCAGAAAATACACTGCCCAGCCATTTGAATTTATATCAGCAAATCATTATTAAAGTTCAACAATGTTATGCAGTAATAAAGGAAAGTCAGCTGAGTAGCTGAATCTACTGCACGGTTACACCTCCCTCCATCATAAATGGATTTTTTCTTCCCTGTCGGCATGGTCATATTTCAGGATAGGAATGCCAAGATTCATTGGGTTTGAATTATCAAAGAGTGGTTCAGGTAGCATGAGGAATCATTTTCACGTCATTTTTCAAGTCATTTTCATGACTTGGTCACCACAGAGCTGAAGGTCTTTGGAATGTGCTGAAGGAGGCTTTATGGAGTGGTTGAACTGACTTGTTAGTACAGAAACTCGGTGAGAAATGAATGCAAATCTGGATGAAAATAAAGGGTGTGATGTTGCATAAGCTTGTGGAAACAATGGCATGAGAAATGTGCACCATAATCAAAGCTAAAGGATCCAACTGAATATTCGAATGGAGTCTTTTTTTGGTCGGGCAGCGTGTATGACATTATTTGCCAATTATTTCATTATCGACTTTTATTACATTAAGAATGGGACAATTATGACCATATTGACAGTTACTACATTACTAGCAGTTATTACTTTATGGGCTTGTACAACTTCTCACTGGTCACATAATACGTTTTAGTGGACTGCTGTCGACCTAGCAAGCCGCGGGTTAGTGCCAGATAGTAGCACACGTCTGACGGTCGTCCTCCCTCCACTCCGCCAAGGTCATCGGGAGCTCTCTGCTCTTCATCCATGATCGCACTGAGCGGGCCGAAGTGTGGCTCATCGACTTCGGCAAGACCACCGCGCTGCCAGAGGGAGAAGAACTAAACCACCGCATCCCATGGCAGGAGGGCAACCGTGAAGACGGCTACCTCTTGGGGCTCGACAACCTGGTCCAGCTACTAACGTCTTTGACGGAACCGTGACATCCAGCTATTGTCTATCCTTTTTATCATTTGGCGAAGAGTAGAGTTATTGGAAGGAAATAAGTCTTGGGTAGTGGTGGTTTTTTTAATGGCTGCAATTCACACATCCTGAAGGGAGACCGTAGAGACGTGTACTACATGGCCACTAGCGGGCACTGGTTGCATTTTACAAACGTCGTCAGATCGCATCTGTTGAACTTTAGGCCTCTCATTGCCAAACAGTCAATGTGTTTCCATCTGGTACTGCAAAAAAGATAATGCTGTCACAAAAGTGTTTATGACATTTAAATGTTCCATATGACTTAGAGGTCAACTTTAACATTTTATACAATACTCTCTAATTTTATTTTCCAAAGTGTATTTATATATTTGGGTTTACAGGATAAAATCTGAAAGAGCTATGTTCACAAGTAAAGCATTTAGCAACAGCACACTGCAGTAGTATACCTGTAATCATTAACAGCTGACTGAATGCACATGGTAACTGTAACTGTACAATAATATGTCGAACCTGCAATTAACCAACCTTGAAATTATTGTAACAAAAAAAAGATATGTGACCCTTGTACCTAAGAGGCCAAGCTAAGTCTGATGTTTAAAGGACTGTTTGAAAATATTACCTTTGTGCCTGCTTTGCCCTCTAGACAATAGACAGATGAAAATCTCTAAACGCTACGTTAATAACCACGTTGAAAAAGTAATTATGGATAAGTGACGGAGTGCGAGGACACCCTCCGTGCCAATGGCATGGGCTCACGCTGGCTGCCCCTGTGAACATGGGGGGACATGGGGGACCCAAAGCAAGTGGCCATTTCGGCAGCACTGCCCAATCAGGTGGCTGCAGGGCGATCCAGGTGATGCTGGCTTGTTTCCAAGATGACGTGTCTATTCTATGCCAAAAAGAGGTCTCTATTTTCAGGCAGCAAAAAAAAAAACAACAAATCATGATATTGCATAATATTGTGAAAGATTATGACATTTACAGTGGATTGTAAAGGAGTGCCAATCTGCTCCAGTGTATATACTTGTTAAAATCAGATACTGTACATAAAGAATTTTATGTTTACAGCCTTCAACACTACATTTTACTTCCTTGTAACCTGTCTGATTGCTTCTTTACCAAAGACTCAGTTTCCAGTTTTGTACCATGTTTGTAAATATTTGAAGCTTTCCTTTAAAAAAAATAGATGCTGAAATAATTGACCTGTTGATCTTACAGATATTGAAGGTTTTTTTTTTTTTTAAATGACTGACTAAATGTATTTATGGGGAAAGGGAAAATAATATATCACAATTTTCCTGCTTGTATCATCTCTGAAAAGCCGTACTTTGTGGAAACATTTATAGGCTAGACATATATTTAATATATTTTGAAAATTCTTTCTGTGGCCTATAATACCATGTAATATACAGTTACGATCATTGTTAGTGGTTGCCCAGCTTCTACAATGAATCAGAAAGTCAATACAATGATGATATACCTATAAAACATTTCCAAAATGCCTTTTTACAAATGTTTTTAATATGGTTTATGGAATTTAAGGCTATTTGTATGTAACTTTTATTTTCCATCCCAATCTGTGTAACTAAGGGCTGGACACTTATTTTAGTAGGGTTATTGCTAGTTAACTGGTAAACACTAAATACAGTTGTACTGGTTTGACAATCATAGCAGGGACTCTGTGTCTTTATGTTTTGTTCTTCCACCTTTTCTGTAGTAAAAACCCATTTGAATTTATTTGTGCTCCTTGTTTTTTATTTTGCATCATAAAAAATGTAACCAATCATATACCAGCAAATTTGATATCCTTAGTCACTATACTGCACTGAGACTGAATACATAATTAATGAGGCATATCAGTGAGGAAATGTAATAAAAATGTACAGGTCATCATGAGATCATTTTAAATAATTTTATTTCCAAAATCAAATTTTTCTTTAACTCACACGTAACACATTCGATAAAGTTTTGTATCGCCAGTATTTTGAAACATTAAGCACATTTATAGCATATGGAAAACACTACTAGATTTTAACGAAACGTAAAGAAGCCAGTCTGTCAAAACCAGCAAAGATTTATGGCTGAACTGAAGACTTTAAGAAATGGTGAGTTATATGACTTTTTTCATTAAACAAAGTAACAAATCCTGACAACAGTAAAACGATCCCTACTGAACTGGAGTTAAAATGTAGTTATAAAAAAATGTCAATTTACTCCCCTTCTGGTCCAGTCTGTTCTGCCCGTATTTTTTGTCCATTCCATGACGGCCAGATGTTTGCGTTTTACTAGATTCTATCAGCTCATACTGGGTTTTAGCGACCTTCCAGTGAGTGAAAAAGAGCAGTGTTCAAGACACTGTTGGGCAGCAGGCTACACTCATCTTTTATGTCCCACTGACCGACTTTTATAATAAAAGTAAAAGAGGATAATGAGGAATTCAAATTGCTCCCAGGCAACTAGAAGAGCAGCTGTGAGCTTTGCTGCTTAAAGACAGAACACACAGCAGTTAAAAGACCAAATGGGAAATGACCTAATTACTGAAGTGCCCCAGTCTTTCCATTAGTCTGACTTTATCTTGTGTTACAGAAGAAAGATGCTTGTACTGTAATTGCCAGAGTGTGAAATGGCACCATGGCACTTAAAATGAAGTATCGATTAGCGTTAACAACATTCTGCTTGGTGGGATAGCTAGGCTATGAAAACACATATTAAGAGCAAGGTCGCTCGGGATATAAAGACATTTTTGGACTCTTCAAATGGGATTTTTAAATTTTTACTCTTCCTCGCTTAACAGGCACCAGGTTTCATCTGAGAAGTTATAATTTTTGTAAACTGTTTACTAGCCCACCACTGAGTAAGGCAATACAAGGTAAATGGACAGATGGATGGATGGCTCTACCACAGCGAAAATGGTGGTCCTGGGCCCACCCACTGAGCGTTCACAGCGGGCGGTACAGTACGATAAAACAACTGTGTCTGACAGGTATGTGTGTGTGTGCTTAGACCAATCACAGGAAATGTGCTGCTGAGAGGCAAATAGCTTTTTATTTCTCATTGTTAATTTGGTCTTAGTAATGCCACAGGTAATTTCCAAACTAATAAAAATATATAGGTGAGCCTGTAGTGTAATCTTGTCACCAAGTGAATTGTGAAAGGACTGGCCCCCCTGATTTTCTCCTGAATCACCCATGCTATGATCTATGGTTCTGCTGTAGAGATAGATTGATGGATGGATGGATCGAGATTTAATTTTCCTGTCAACACTCCCAATTACAATACACAATATCTGCATCACTAAAATAACGTACACAGACTCATTTGTTTCAATGTGTGTCTGTGAACAATATATAGCCTGGTGCTTCCCTGCTTCTCATTAACGATGGGCTTCTTCCTTGCTTTATGGGACCTCAATCCTGCCTGTAGGAGCCTGATACAAACTGTCCTAGCAGTGCTGCTCTTAATGTTTCCCATTCCTTTTGAAGGTCACTTGATGTCATCCTGCGATTCATGAGAAACTATCTGATAAGTTAACAGTCATCTCTGGCATTAGAATGTCAGTTCTGCCCTTTATCTGGCTGGTTTCTTCCCAGTGTCTCCTGCTTCACCTTAGTCTTCTGTACTACTGTCTTACAAATTTTGAGCCTGGAAGCAACCTGCTGCTCAGTGTAGCCTTCTGCCAGCAAAACCACGATTAAACCAGGATTTAAAAATGCATATATATTTAAAATGATAGAGTGGTCTCTTAATTTTTTCCACTGCTGTATTTCATCTAAAAAAAATCATTACCAAGAAAGCATTATTTATCATTTATTTTTTTTAAATGTGTTTGGCAGACATCAGTACAAAGCAATGCTGCAGAGTATGTCAATCGTGAATCCTGCCCCCTGGTGAATAAACTGCAGTACTGTAGTACCCTACATCTCGTCCATAAGGAGTTTCAGAATCAATGGTGATCACCTGTGAGGCACAGATTACCAAAACCTGCAGAAATAGACAATATAAATATGAGAGAATAGGATAATTACCAGTGCAACTAAAATAATGAGTACATTATGGGGTCTGGTGAGTGGCTTATCTTTTTTTCTTGTTCTATGATATATATTTAAGATTATTGCTATGGCTGCTTTCTGCAATTCAGAGTTTTCAAAAATTCTATATAAAATACTAATAAAACTAAACATATTAATACTGGACAAACACAGACAGTAATTATTTTACAGAAAAGGGCAGTTTACACTGTATTCCTAAACCAAAAAACCCAACCCATACCTCCTGCAGTTTCTACATCATCACTCCTCTGTCGATTCCATTTTTTTGACTTCTTAAATCAGTCATTAAATCAGGGTCCTTAAAATGTTTTAAAATGGGAGTAAGATGCATTAAAATGAAATAATTTTGCCAAGCGGAGCTGTCATCAGGCTGCACAGCTTCTGTGTACCTGGATTGCACGGCTCTTATATTAGCAAGAAAACATATCATGGTTGCACCTGCCATAAATGATTACTAATTACTCAAGCTCTGTTGGAAAATGGGGGCTGTTGAAGTATATCTGCAACTTACACAATAAACACATAAAAACACAACAAAGATGGAATATATTTAAGAAATAAAGAGTTCACGTTATAAAAACTGTTCATAAAGGGTATTAAAACACACCAATTGCCTCACAATTTATCAAGTGTATTTATGGAAATCTTTTATCAGAGCAATTGATGCAATGACCCTATGTTGTAACCGAAACCAGACATTGGAATTGTCTTATCTTAATAACAGGGGGTGATAGTTAGTGCTACTTTTGGGTACTGATGAAAAATTCACACTTTATGGGAAATTCAGAGTCACAAGTACACTGGAACTTCATGTATTTACAATGTGAGAGAAAACACATAGTAAATCAAGAAGAATGTGCACATTGGTCAGGGGAAAACACTACTCAGTCAGCCTCAGTTTAATGTCCAGGCTTCAAACTGAATATCGCAGCATCCGATTTTTAGAAATGTTCATACCGCCAAATATATACTTCAGGTGCACGTAACACAACAAAGGAAAAAATTGTATTGTACTTATTCACAGAAGACAGCGCCTTCTAAGAAGTCAGTCAGATCTTTTATCCCTGGATTTTATGCTGAGGTTAAACGAAACAATTCCCACTTGTAAACTCCCACAATCCTCCTGGGCATCTTCTCGTTACAGGCTTTTTCATCCTCCAACTGTGCAGTCTTCTATCCGCCCACATTCTTAAAGCCTCCCCTTCGTTACTTACAGGGAATTAAAGACATGCCCTCCACCACAACAGGCCAAGGAACAAAACAGAACATGCTATTTTTAAAACAGCACACAAATGGCTGGTTAATCATTCAAGTTTTTAACTGTGTCTAAGCAAAACTCTTAAAAGTCAAGTGGTTTCACAACTGAAACTTGTAGGTCTTTCTATGCATATTTCCTTGTTAACAACATCCTCGGGGTCTTTCTCTTGTAACTTTTGGGTTTTACGTAAAGTGATTGGCTGGCCTCATGCGGAACGAAGGCTGTGGAGGAACCCTGTCCATGGACTCTGTTGGGGCTGGAGTCGTCACTTCCTCCATTCCATTCGCTGCTGGGGTTTTAGTGGAAACTCCTCTGCAGGATACAGCAGTAGTCTTTCCTTCGGCTGCATATGATGAGCAGCGAGCAAAACTGAAAGCCAACTCTGGAATTAACCAGAACTTGCCATTTTAACTCGTTCATGGGAATGTTACACAAAAATGTTCCCAGGGCAGAAGTAAAAATTATTCTTTTTCTGGGAAATAATAATAATAATAATAATAATCAGATTGTAGAGGAAGTGGGTCCAAGCAACTAGAGGAAGCAGGATCAACCAATCCGATGTCATGGTCCACCTCCTGTAGTTGCTTGGACCCACCTCCTCTATAATCTGATTGGTTATTTCTATTTTTTTCTTCTGCCCCAGAATATTTTTGTGTATGTAACACTCCCACAAGCTAGTAAGACATGAGTCCTTCACTGCTTTCACCATGGCCAGACCACCTGCATTCTACTTGACCAACCATCACAAGTTGCCTCCCATAGACCAAAGAGATGCAGTTAGGCTCATAGGTATCTCTAAATTGCCTGTAGTGTATGACCGCGAGTGAGTGTGTGCTGGCATGTGCCCTGTGATTGACGAGCATCCCATCCAGGATGGACAATGAATGGCATGTCAATAGCTTTACAAAAATAAGTAATGACTGATAAATAAGGAGGCCGGGACCCACTGCAGCGTGAGGTGTTGGATGGATTCCAGTGTATCCCAGTATATTCAGTGTCATTCTGTGCCATTAAACTGGAATGATGGTAAGGTCCTCAGAGAGGGAGAGGCCGGAGTCCCTGTCACGAGTAGGCTTCTCCGACTTGGTGTACCGCTTGATGTCTTCATGTCCGTAACTGGCGTGGCGCTTCACATGAGGCTTGGAGATCCTTGAAGCGGAGATACCTGACCAGGATATGGATGGACCAGGGTTTGAACTGGCTACTGGGACTCTGGTGACCACTAGGGGGAGGTTGTTAGCCTCATAGTTCTGGTCCTCATAGGCGTAGTTTACAGTGCCACATGGAAAACTCTGTAACTTGGCCAGCTCCGTGCCAACAGGGGAGTTGTTCTTGATTGGACTAGTGGTGGCAACTGAGCTGGTGGCAGCATTGTGACTGGAAGGAGGCAGTGATGAAGGGGAGGATGAGGAGGGGGAAGCCTGAGAACTGGTCGGGGATGAGCTTCCATTGCCATCAAATCCAGAGTCATCCCGCTCGGGGACGGGGGTCGCTGATGGACTGCTGGGGGTGCCAGACAGAGGCATGGACTGAGTCTGTGACAGAGCTGTTTTTCCTCGTCCAAAGCCATCCAGCCCCCAGGAACCATAGGTAGGGTTCCAGAGGTTCTTGGTCTTGTTCTTAAATTTCTGGCCACCAGAGGAAGAAGCCATGACAGGCAAGTGCTGGTCTGGGTGAAGCCAAGCTCCAGATCCGGCCCCTGGGGAAAGAACAGGCTCCACCCAGGTCACCTCCAATGCCCCCGCTTGTGAGTGTGCCTCAGGCTGCCGTGGCAGAGCTTGCTGCAGAGACACAGATCTGTGGTCCTGAGGGACTGGAGGGATGGTCCAGCTCAGAGAGGGCTCTGGGGTCAACAGAGGAGTCAAGGCTGCAGATCCCTCTGTCTGGGGGACAGTACTGACCTCCTTCTCTGCTAGGGGCCCATACTCTACCGGAAGGGACGCATTGATGACGTCAGGGTCCTAGGAGATGGAAGGAAGAAACAGAATCCTGACATGTCACAGATCCATAAAACACTCATATCCTATTATCGGAACTACTCTATGACAAGAATAATAAGACCATGTATTATATCTGACAGGCTTGAGGCGACACTGGGACCATGATTGAAAAGGTGCTGCAGTGTGTCATTCACTGGCAGTCAAAATTCCAGCTTACACTAATACGAACTGCTAACTTACATGTTGGGTAACGCTTTACATTAAGTGCACCTTCATAATGCATTCACAGAACATTCAGTGCACCTTTATAATGCATTCATAGAACATTCATAAGTAGCATGCAAGTACACCTTAACGTCCTAACATCCCTTAACAGATTTAATATACATTAATAACAAATTATAATTTAGCAATAATTATAAAGTTTGTGGTTATTATATAATATTTGTTAAGGGATGTTAGGATGTAAAGATATACATACATGATGTTTATGAATGTTTTGTGAATACATTATAAAGGTGTACTGAACATTTTATGAATGCAATATAAAAGCATTATGAAGGTGCAGCTAATGTAAAGCGCTAAAGCGCTTATTATAATGTACAGTGGCAGGCAGAATATAACAACTGCGGTGACAATTATGAGTTATGCTAAGACATACCACAAAATCAAAGGCTAAATAATTAACCTTTGATCTAAATTTAATCTGCAGGATTGGCACTCCAGCCACCAGACAGAACTCACACTGGTGCATTCGGACTAGTGTGGTGCTGAGGTATCACCCGCCACACGGCTGCGCTTTAGTTCTCGTCCCTGAGGTGGATTGTTGTGTGGTGGGTGCAACAAGGTGATGTCATGCTCCTTACCTAAGCCTTACCTATATCTAAAATAATTTTCATTCTTACAGCTGCATTTTGAGGTTATGTCCGATATAATTAATTCAGAAAACATGTGTTGAACGTTTTTTTAAAAAAGCCCATTTTATTTGATGCTTGAATGATTTTATAAATCAGCTTACAGCAGCTTCAGGCTAATCATGAAAAATTCATGTGGCCCCAGCAGGCCAGTTTCTCAATGGCCTTCAGCCATCATTCATGCAGACGAGGTTGACTTACAACTAGTGATATCGAACAGTACACTTAAGCACTAACTGGGTACACTGGTGTTTTAATTCCTGCCCTGTTATCTTACAAACGGCCCGCCTCCCATAAAGTTTCACCAAAGTTTCCTTCCCAAAGTTTCCTTCCCGAAATTTATATCCATATAAAAAATGAAAATATCACTGCGGACATCAAATTGGCTTTTTGGGGTTTGTGACAATCACGTTTTTCCACGTCCAGCTACCAAGCATTAATTAACACTGTACAGATGGGAAAATGGAGGGAAATGGAGGGAAAATGGAGGGAGTTCTGGAATATAAGTGGTGTCTTTAGATCTGCTTAGTTCCCCAGCCTCCCAAGCTCTCATGGAGGATAATTTATCTATGTTTAGGCTATTCTCACCCCGTCTGAGAAACAGAGTGATAGTTTTCCTCAAGGTCAACGGGATTTAACTGGAGCAACTGTTTTGTAGATGGTTTCACATACCACTAATTACTGACAAGTATCAACTGTTCCTCAGTTACTTTGCTGTATTTAATGCTCTGTGTAATGCTGTTGGATTCATTTCTTTATCCTTCTTTTTGCTTCATTTACACTTATTTTCTAGAATAAAACACAAAACAGGCAGCCTTACAAATAACTGTTTGCATGTTCCTCACATGTCCCATTTGGACACTCGGCAGAAGAAATCCATGGTGGACGGTCCATGGAGGTAAAATTAGAGTTAAGTCATCAGACATGGTTTGCGATTTATTGACCATCAGCATCTACGATACGGTGAGAAAATACGTCTGATCTGACCTCCTTAACATACTGCCATCATCGGCCTCTCCAGGAGAAGCAACATGCAAGATGCAACGAAGATGAAATCAACTCTGCAGCAAAACTTTTGCTTTAAAGACCACCTACTCCTTTCACTATTTTTGCATTCAGCCACCATGATGCTGTGCTGGCATGCTGAAGGGAAAAGGCACCACTGCCTCCTACACAATGCGAAGGACCGTGGCTTTACCCAAGTCCAGTTTACCTCCCACTATAGACTTTAGGATGAGGTATATTCCAGTGTCCTGATTGTTCCAAGTTGCATGATATTCCTCTGAGAGGCATAAACCACGTTTTACTGATTTAATGTTCCATACCATTGTTTCCTTTATCTACTGTAATCATTATATATGCTTACCTCCCAGCTTACTATGCATGCACTACATGCAGATAACTCCATGTTCATACTGTGTTAATACTGTGTGTCTTGGTACGCAGCAGATTATTATGCTAGAAAAGCAAGAATCGTGTATGACGGGCACTCATTAGGTGAACTGGGGCCTTACCTGAGTACAATAGTTGACCCTCTCCAGAATGGTACTGAAGTTGGGCCTGTGCTCTGGACAGTGCTGCCAGCACTGGGTCATGATTCGGTATCTGTGCCACATGTCACACAATACATAGCTTTGAGCAGGAACCTATAAATATCTCCATAGGCTTGAGAACAGCTCTGGGCCAAGAAAAGGTGCACTTTCCCTACTTTCCCTGCAGAGGTCTTTATATCTGAGGTGTTACCAAGCAATTCCTCTTTCACATTATACTGTATAATATACAAGTCAGTATGGAAAATGATCCAATGTCTAACAGCAGTCTAAAATAATAATAATAATGATAATAATAATAATAATTATTATAATTTTGTCACAATAACACATGTCTACAGCAACTCACACAGGCCCAGGGCAGTTTTTTGGGGGGTCCATCCTGCCTCCACTTGTCACAAACTCCAGCACTTCCTGGTTGGTCTTGCAAGGGTACGGCATGTAGCCTAAAGAAAAAATCTCCCACAACAGTACCCCAAATGACCTAAAGGGGGAGACAAATGGAAGTAGGTCAAGCCTCCTGTATTATTCCACGAGGGGCCATATTGGTCCTCTGTGCTGGGGTTAGTTGTTAAAGCCATCCACAGGCAAGCACCTTTTAAAGAAACATTATTATACAAACGCAAATTTCAAGAAGGCATGCCTGTAAGTAGTTTTCAATTGAATTAAACATACAAAAAGATGGACCATACAGACCCACTCTCTTTTTAAAGCTTATACAAAAATGCAAAAAAATGCTGTTCATTGCGACATATATTATTTGAACTAGACTACAATTAACTAACATGAGAGACATGATTTTATACAAGGGTGAATGAAGGAAAGAGTCATGCAAATCTGTTGTTCACTGGAATGATTTTGAAGCGTGTGCCTTTAGCGAGCCCTGAAGTTACAATACCCTGTTTGAGGCTACTGTCCATGTAACAAATGTGCTGTAATAGAGGTACCCTACTGCTTCAATGGAAGAAGGCGGTGCAGGCGTGAGGTTCCTCAAAACCTCCTCGAAGCTGCCACTGACATTACCATGTATCAGTCTTGCAGGTGAAGATCCCTTCCAAAAAGGCCTCTGGCGGCATCCATTTCACAGGTAACATGGCATGGCCTCCCTTCCGGTAATAGCTGGCCCTGTGATCACAGCAGAATGAGAGTTTGTAGGTACAGACTGCATCATTAGGGCAGCTAGATCAGCACTGATTCTGTGGTTAGAGTGGATCCTTATACAGGTCCATGGAGCTCTGATTCATTGTACTTACACTAGTTACAGGGATTGCCTGAGCTGTTTACACATGCAATCACCTTGGATTTTATTATTTTACTTTTTTCTGCCCAGCACCACCCCCTCTCTTTGGAGGACAGCTTTATTTTAAATTAAAGTTGAAGTATAAAGATATTCAATTCCAGTGTGGCCATTCCGAGATGGAAAAAAAGGTAAATAGAAATAATAATAAGAATAATCATAAAGGTGGGACAGAGAAAACAAAGTGTAGGGGAATGCAGAGTACAAACAGCCATAACACACATAACTCATTAAAAGGACATCAAACAACAAAACAGTAATAGTATGCTAATGATGACAACAATAAAAGATTATATATATATATATGTAGCATACACTCATGATCTTACACATATCACATATATTTCAATTCCTATATCTTAAAGTTACTCTAAAAAGTAATACTAATATTGATACTGATCGCTCAACCTCGTATGCGCCCATTCTTTTAAGTGCAAGTGTAAGTGTGAACTGATTTGTCATTGGATGTGCTGATAGTTGATGCCATCGGGGGGTGTGACAGTCCCCTCCCCCCACCCCCGGGCCCAAGGTGAAGGCAGGGGGACCCAGGCAAGCGAGGCCACCCCGCTGCCTCCCCGGCACAAGGGCCTACGTGTCCCTGAGATAACCACCTGCCCAAACTGAGAGAGAGCCCGCGAGGAACTAAGGGGGTGGCAACCCCCATACAGGGAGGCCCGCAGAGGTGAGACGGGCAATGAGCCCCCCAGTTTGGCCCATAACCCCCCCCACTGAGGGAAGCGGGTCCTGGGCCGAAGGGCCCCCACCTCCCCCTCCCCCCAGTGGAGG
>JAABNY020000025.1:4266269-4296719 GCA_015164015.2 Brevimyrus niger
GAAGGTGGACGGGACAGAGGTCACGCAGAGCTGGAAGAGTCTCTTACTGAGTGTGAGGCTGGCGCAGGTCAAGATGATGACAGTCACCACTGTGGAGGCCACCGCAGCCAAGACGAGAGGCAGAGATGGATGTCCTTCGAGCGCAAGGCCTGGGGGGACTGTGAAATGTTATAAGTGAAAATCTTAACCATCATATAGCTTCATCTGGAGGGTGGTAGAAGGTGGAAGAGGAGCCATAACAACAAGCAAATGAACATACATGCTAAGCCATTGCGCCAGACTCTTTATAGAGTCTCGTTTATAAAAACGGTGGTTGCCCATCATGCTCGGTGCAAAGCCCCCAGCATGATTTCATCACCCCTGTCCTGTAGCAGCACGCACACAATGCAGATCAGTGAGAAATACTGTGGGAGGTGGCAAATTCTGCCCGTGGGGGAAGAGGTGAGGGGACTCACCCACGCAGGTGACGTTGTCGCTGGCCAGAACCCCCCCATGTGGGCAGAGGCAGATTGTGACCTTGGAGTCGTCATTCCTGTGGCAGCTCTGGGACTGGCAGTGCGTGCAGTTCAGCTGCACCTTGATCTCCACCTCGCCGTGGCTCTCCATGACTTTCGATGCAAGCGGGAAACATGCAAGCAATTAGCCTTTTCTTCCGTAATCCTGTTATTTAACAGCGGCGGGATAACGAATGTGACGGGAATCGCTTCCGTGAGATCCTTGGCCGGCTCTTCTTTCTGCCCCTAGTATTTTTACATTTCAGTAGCTGATTACTCTCTGTACTGAAGAACGCTGCTCTTGCTTGGCCCGTCGTGTCAGAAGAATTTTCTTAAACAAAGAAAGCCCATTACACTAGACAGATGGCCACTTATAACTGCATGGCATTACCACATGATCTGCACTCATTATGAATTTACACAAAGATCAGGTCTGCCTCAGCGTCTCAGATGAATTAGTCTCAGGTGGCAGCTGGATAAAAGTGGTCAAATTGAAGAATTAGTGGAGGTCTCTTCGGGCCAGTGAGGTAAGGAAGCCTCACCTGCTAACGGGAGGAGAAAGATCTCCCCACTGGGATGTATATAGGAGACTCCTTCCTGGCCATCTGCAGTGATGTTATCAGTGAGGGAAGTATCCCCACCTATGATGGGATGTGAGAGTGGAGCAGAGAGATGGTTCAGTAGTAAAAATGGGCATAAAGTATCTGTGTTATTTCATGCTTGTATTTCAGCAAAGCAGATTTGGAAGGACTTTGCTCAAAGCCTGAGCAGATGCTCTACAAAACCTGAAGATATTTTCAGAGCTGGAGGTTTATGCACATTAAATAAAATGGAATTCGTGTCTGACTAAGCAAATATTTGAATATGATAACGTTATACTGATCCTAAAGCCACACAGATGCACGGATGTTACTGAAATATCACAACCAAACAACACACAGTAGCCAGTATTCACATTTAAATTCGGCTTCACTAATGAGTGAAATCTGCAGAGCATGACTGCTCTGATGCCCCTTACACCGACCTTTCTCAATAGGCCCTTTTACGCTAACAGTTTGCATGATACTCCGAGCGGATCTGAGGCTCCTCCACTCCAATCAGATCCTTGAGTAGCTGCCCCCCTTGCAATCATGCCACTTATAAGATGACAAGAACGGCATCCAAAGAGCTGCATCCTAATTTGTTAATGGAAACAGCTGTGACCTATCCTGCCACAGCAATTATCCAATTACCCAGAATGCATTTAGTTCTGGGTGAGATATTTGTTCTGCTTACAGCAACCGTTCAGAAAAATAAGACACACACTTTAAAACTGTGAAAAAAGTAACTATGTTTTAGCCTGGATTCATCAGAGATACGTTGAATATTCTGTTATTAAAAAAACACCACGATGCATTTAGGTGACCCTGGGGAATTTTTTTGGATTGATATTCTGATATAATTCTAGATGTTCTTGAGGCATTGGACCAGGAAATTCTGGTCTGTGCCACTATGTGTTGCTCTGCTTTCTAGATGCACATTTCGAATCGGTCCAGGTCACCTCTGTATCCACCCCCGCCTCCTCCGGCTGTACAGCCACCTCCTCCCCCTCCAAATCCTCCAAAGGTGGCCCAGGCTAGGCTGGACAAGGCATTGGGGCAAGATGTACCCCCCTCTGCCCCCTCAAGAAGAGACTTTCCAGCCCTGTCAAAGTTTGAGGTACCCATCCATCCTCCACCACCCCCTGCAATAGAAAAAGAAGCTGTTGTCTGTACATACATACATACATACATACATAAATACATACATACATACATACATACATACCGCAACAGAGCAAATCAATAAATGTTACTGGGAATCTTCGGGTCTAATGGGAATGGTCAAGGAGCTTTAAGGCATCATCTTTCACAGAGAGAGGGCCTTTTTATCCCTTGTGGTAGAAAAGTCGGTTTGTTTAAGAGTCCGAGAAACTTTATTTATTTCGCAAAGTCTGGTGTTCTGTTCCCTGAATAACAAGTGCATGCATCTTTTACAGTATAGCCAAAAACACGACAGTTTACAGACAGGAGGGTCAGATATCTGTAGACACTAGTCGTTTCAGTTAAATCCCTTTCATTATCTGGTAGGGTTAACTTTTTCATGATCTCTTTTGAGATTATACCACTCTGTTCAAACGAGTTTGTTTCACTTCCCCATACGTTCCTTTAGTTCTCTTTTCAAGTAATCTTGAGCCCCATTATAAACACTTTTCTTATAAATGTTTACTACAGCAGCCTTGCTTCTCAGATCATATCTGTACCTGGACCTTTTGCAAATCAAGCTCCTATGCCAAAACACGTTAGTTCCTCTTACCTGAATGAAAAAGTATTATTTAAGCAAGCTTGCATTATATGTTTAGTATATTAAATGTTTCAAGGCTGAAGCTAATCATTACAATCATTATATCTAAATCATAATTATTATCATAAGTTTCATTATTTATTTACTGATTAAATCAGTATTGGAAATTTGCATAATCATGGATTTTTCTATCACACCCTTTCTGGCTTTTTTTCCCAAAGATGATTCTGCTCGCTGGGAATCATACAATTGTCTAATCCTGGCTGCCTAGCTGCAATGCATTTTTCTGTTCTTCACAGCAGATCAGGGAAAAACGCTTTTGATCAAACACAGTGAATTTATGCAGCCTCTCACTCACGCTGAAATAATGGGTTCAAGCCCCGCACTAAGAAGAAAGACTGGTGGAGTTTTGGCAGAGGAGCGGATCCCTCAAAGGGGCAGTGATATGCAAGGATGAACACGCATCCGCTTGCCTCATCCCAGAATTACATCTTTGGCGTCATGACCCAGAGTGATCATGCTTCTTAAGCCTTACACATGGTTATCCTATTCTTTTTGAAGATGCCATTTCAAGTACGGTGTTTGTATCTTGCAATTTAAGCTCTATACCTACTCATTAAACCCATTAAAGTAATTGTGACATACTATTTTTGCTAAGGACTTGGATTTGAACCAGTGCTTCTCAGGCTAAATGAACAATGTGTTGGCCAGATTATGCCCAGTTGTCACAGACAGGGCTATTCTGTCCTGTTGGCGATACTGGCACTTATCTAAAGTGTCACTTAAGGCAGGAAAAGAAATAAAAAGCAATAGATCTGCTTGCATTCCATGACATTACAGTTATTTACACTGGTTTTAATATTTCACTACTTTTCTTGTGAAAGCTAGCTAGTTAGCAGCCAAATACCCTGTGCTGCTGAAATGCCTTTCATATAAGCAAATAGACCAAAGTTGGCGTCTGCTGCTTGGTGGGAGGTGCATCCAGAAGAATCTCGCCTCGGGCGCCAGAACACCCAAGACCAGCACTAGCCCTAGAAACACAATGAAAAATATATATTTTGGAAAATAAGTAAATAAAAGAAGGCTATGAAAGACAGTGAACCTGCAGCGCCGGTTTTGCCGCTGGTCCCAGAGGCGACTGTGTGGTTGTCGTACTGCTCCAGGTTGATGTGGTCCAGGCTGCTCCCAGGGTCTTCCAGGTAGGCATTCCCTCCCCCGCCTGCCGCAATGAGAAGGGGCACCATGACCCCATTCTCAGCCTGGGAGGGAAAGTTCACAGGCTGACTGCCAGAGAAGAAACTCTCACTGCTTGAAAGATGACTTGTGTACCTTTGATTCACTTTAGTTCAATTTCAGTGCAAGGCTCTTGGACACATGCTATAGACTCAGCAGCATTAACCTGCTCACTGTCATAAGAAGAAATGCAGTGAATAATGGTTCCAGTTTGCTGTCATGTACAAATAAAGCACATAAAATATTTTCCATTATTAAGGAACATTTGATAGCAGAACCTTTCCAACCCCCTGCTCCAATGTGCTTTCAAGTAATTCCCAAACCTTCAACACCCTTAATCATGACACTACTGTCTTGAGTCTAGCTGTATTCTCCACTTCATTAAAAATAATTTAAGGGATCTTATTATTAATATTAAATGTGTTTGGCACAAAACAGGATGAGTGACTGATCACATCAACTACATTTATAAAGGGGTCTTACCAAGTAGATGAAGGTGGCGCCTCCTCCTCCCCCTCCACCACCAGCCCATTGTCCTGCTATCTTTCCGTCTCTGACCCCGTCCTCAATCATGGTGGACTCGCCCAAGCAGATCTTCTGTGAGAGATGTTTCCTCTGGGAGAAGACAAAAGGTGTTTCTCAATATTGGGAATGCAAAAATAGTACTCCTGTTCTTGGCTAGAGGGTTCTTGCAAACGTGCCTCCCAAGAATGAACCTGGGATGCAATGAATCATGGGACTGTTCCTGTTAAGGAGGATGCAACTGAAGCATCCTTGATATTTGGGGCAGGGCAAGGACAACAGCCATGGATTTTTACTGTCCTCTGTACTTCTGTACTTTGTATTGGAAGTGTACTTCATCAATGGAATATGCCATTAAATGGGAACACGAGAACACAAGAACAGTGAAGTACACATATTGATAAGCACCCAAAGGCATGAATGGAAAAATGAGAACGACACGGGCAGGAAACACAACAAGAAGAACTGGAAGCAAAGATGGATATATACAAAGTCAATATCTCAGAGCAAATAACTAATAGGTATGGTGGCTGGATAATCCATGTCAGGGAGGACACTTTGGGCTAGGACAAGATTTGTAAACAACCGTTTCAATTAAAGGGACCTGGATTTCACTTAAGCACTGAATTCTTGTTGTGTGCAGATAGGCCAGTCTCCTAAAATCACGCATGTGTCATGAATGTAATGTAAAACAACTGATTCAGTCTTTCAACAAAAGAAACAAACCAGTCAAAGCTTAAGAAGAACTAAATTATATAGTTAAGGACAGGAGCCTTTCAGTTTTAAAGTAGTTTGTAAAACCTGAAGTAACTCAAAGTATCAACCCTGATGGATTATCTGGTCACCCTAGTAATATATGTACAGTATGTATGGATGGAAAGATATATGCTTATACAAGCAGTAGTAACAGTGTTAGTATTGTGCTATTTGGTCAATATGCTTCAAGAGAATGGCATGGATCTCTTCTCATTCTAGTCTGGTACTTACCCCAGGACAGGCATCTGCTCCCTGTTGCCCCACCAGAATGTACAGGATGTCCCCCTTCTTTAAGGTGAAAGCGGCTGAGATGAAAATGCCGTGGGATCGCCTGTTGTGGTTCTTGGCGCCCTTTCCCCCCGCTGCTCCATAAGCCGAGATCCTGAGGTTTGTGCGATGATGAAGAACAAAAGAAAAATACAACTCAAAAATGATACAGGACAGAGCACAACACAATAGGGTCCCTAAGAATAACACAACACTGCAGCTTTAGTCTTACATCATACAGGTCCCCATGCAGAAGCAACTGACTAGAAATAATGCTAAACTAAAAATCTGCATGAAATATATTCAAATAAATCTATCAAACCTCGAACAGAAACCAAATAGCATTTATGGCAATCACATAAAACATACCATCATCACTTTGCATTGTTGTTTAAAGATATCAGGCAACATTTTTATATTTCCTAAAATGCACAGGGAAACAAGCAACTAAAATCAAAGATGAGCCTTTACAAGCTGAATTTGACTTGCTCTTGTTGCATTGAAGTCATGGGCATCTTTCAGGTGACACAGAGAGTTACTGTGGATTACTGTGACAGCAAGTTAGTAAAAAATACAACAAAACCAGAGGTGGATTCTGAAGCCCAGAAAGTAAAAATCAAGGCCAGGTGAATGTGACTCTTTACACTAAACTGGTTGCTGGGAGGTAAATCTCCTACAGCACAACAGTTTAATCATATTTTCCCAGACTTATATACTTACAGGTAGCGGTTGGTAGCGGGAACCCTCCACATCTGCACCCCCTTGAGTGGGCCCTCGGTGCCCACGATGACGCTGACGTTAGTGTTCCGGTAAGCGCTATCACACTGTGCCTGGGTGGGACCTCGGGGTCCACTGGCTCCACAAGAGGTAAACCACCAGGTCGTTAAGGTTACCTCTGAAAACAAGCAGCGTGGTAGAGAACAGAAGAATGGGCTTACTTAACACTTACTTAAACAGGTTCTGTTTAGTGTGAAGGTGATATACATTTCTCTAGAAAGTCAACAGTATAGGAATGTTACAAGGCCACATAACCTCAGCTCTTTACTTAATCCATAATCATAATCACTTAATCCCAACCGGGGTCACGGAGCCTCATGGGAACCATCACTGGGCAGTCGCCCAACACAGCACAGAGGATACACAGGCACCTGCACACTTAGGGGCCAACTTAGATTTGCCAATTAACCTATCACACACACTTCTGGACTGTGAGAGGAAATGGGGAGAGCATGCAAACTCCACACAGAAAGGTTCTATGCCTGCCAACAGCAGCTGCAATAAACAATTTTTTGAGCTGGAGGTATTTAAAATCAAATAATCAGATGCAAGTACCTGAAGCGTCGGTATCTTTATAAGGGCTGAGAATGTCCAGGTCACCAAAACCATCCATCTCATGCAGAACACTGTGACTGAGAAACACTGGGTCAAAACCTTGGGTAGAAGAAAGGAAAAACATAAAATATTAGGCCATAGAGATGGTCAGTACCGCACGGGGAAAGAGGAAGCACATTAAATTTGTGGGAGATGCTGATGAAGTCACTGTGATCGGAAAGAGGTCCGTCATGAATGGGACATGCTTCAGAAACAGGGACGAAAAGTGGGGGCAGGTACAAAACAGGCACGATGAAAAGCCCAATAAACAGGGACTTAAAAGCCAGAGGCAGATGATTAAGCACGTATGAAATCTCGATGAGGGCCTAGATTTGTGCAGAAGCATTACAGAATCATAAGAAATTTACAAACGAGAGGAGGCCACTCGGCCCATCAAGCTCGTTTGGGGAGAACTTAACTAATACCGCAGAGTTGTTGAAATCTTATCTAGCTAATACCTAAAGGAATCCAGGGTTTTAGCCTGCGCTACTTGAACAAGAAGACAATTCCATACTCTAAATACACACTGTGTAAAAAAGTGTTTTCTCAAATTTAGTTTAAAATGTTCTCCGGCTAATTTCCACCTATGGCCACAAGTTCTAGTATTTAAACTAATACTGAAGTAGCCATTTGGCTGAACAGCCTCCAGACCTGTTAGAATCTTACATACCTAGATCATGTCCCCCCCTTAATCTCCTTTGCGCGAGGCTGAATAGATTCAGCTCAGCTAACATCTCCACATAAGACATTCCTCTAAGACCAGGAGTCATTCTTGTACCCCTATGTTGCACCCTTTCCAAGGCAGCAATGTCCTTTTTAAGGTATGGTGACCAAACCTGCACACAATATTCTAGGTGGGGTCTTACCAAGGAATTATATAATTGTAGCGTCACCTCCCTCCACACACTTATAGATGTAACCCAACATCCTATTGGTCTTTTTTATTGCTTCCCCACACTGGCGAGACTGGGACATCGAAGCATCAACATGCACACTGAGGTCTTTCTCATAATCAGCTACCTTTAATTCAGTGGAACCCATAAAATATATTTACTTTATATTTCTGCTCCCTGCATGGATTACCTTACATTTATCTATGTTAAATTTCATCTGTCAGTTAGCAGCCCAGTCTCTAATTAAATCAAGATCCAGTTGTAGCCTCTGTGCTGCTAGTTTAGAATCTGCTACACCACCCTCCTTGGTGTCATCTGCAATAAATCTACCCATGGACAGCACTCCACAGGCGCAGTTGGTCTGAACCAACGAAAATGAGACATGAACATAGTATACACAATCTAGAAGATGCCCACTGGACGAGACCTCTTAGCCTTTTACCAAACTCAATAAAAATCTAACAATAAAAATTTGCTGTGATGCAGCATCTATTAGACAGAAGGATGAGACTTCTGCAATCAGCACACAGTGCCTGCCATGACTGAGTATATAGTTTCTTGGAACTATACTGAATGCATTGGAATCACTCCTGGCTGTTGAGCTTTTATGGGAATTATGGGATTGTGGGCAAGAGTCAGTGGAGCCTCGTCTCTGAAGCAATCAGAAAAAGGCTCCATCACTGGACCGCCCGGGGGAGCCGTCTTGCCCTTGCCGGAGACGGCAGTTAAACTTCAGAATCACACAAGCCATTCTCAGTTTAACAAGCGCTCATCTTTGTCAATCTTGTTGTTCCCAAGAAGGGGGTCTGATGCGTGAAGTGCTCCATTAGGCCTTCAGCTAAAATGTCTGCTTATGGCTTATGGATGACATGGCCTGCTCATTTTCAGAGCCACCATGCCCAGCATGGAAAGACTTCCTTTATAAAATGCAGGTGAAAATAGTTAGTGTGACATTTGATAAAAAACTTTTCATATGATGCTCTCACAGGGAAGTCTAGGGATGTTTATATAATTCAGTGAAAATATTTCAGATTTATTGCCTTTATAAAAAAAAAAAACTTTTTTTTTTTTTACAAAAACAAATAAAATAAATATATCAGTAGTTAAAACGATCAGTAGTTTTAGGTACAACATACATTTCAAGTAGTAATAAACTGAAACCTAAATTATTGTTCTAAAAGAGCTTTTCTGAGTTAAAAAGTTTATTGACAAGCTGTCTGTCATGCCCCGCTCGTCTGATCCTCCCGTGTGCCACGCCCCCTTGCTACCTCATGTGGAATCCCAGTATATTTAAGTCCGCGTTAAAGTATGTTTCCCCAGTCTGGTCATTGATCTCCATCTCTTGCTTTGGCTCATGTTTCGTGTTTATTAATCCCTAGCCTCCCCAATTCCTCAGCTCTGGCTCCTGCTTCTCCGCTCTAAAGTCAGGACACTGTCTCATTGTGTGCTTTTTAATTGGTAACACCATTGCAATAACATAAAATACCAGACATTTGTGTTTATTATCCCTTTGGGAACCAGTAACTACTATTGTAATTAATATCAAAATGGCAAAAATACAAACTGAATGACTCAGTCAAAAAAATTTATGACACTTCATAGAAAAGAAAATGTCAAACACTGCTTTGCAATGTTTTTTTTTTGTTACATTAAATCATTTGCAAAAGCATCCTAGGACTTTCTGTGAGCACTGTTCATATTGCCCCTTGGTCATAGTATGTCAATCCCAGGTAAAATGAGCCCTCAACACAGGTTTGGATAGCTAAATCACTGAACTTATCCTGGTACAGACACCCATGACTCTGGAGGTGTTACTGCATTGCTTCTGATAGAATAATGGCAGTCAAAACTCACTCTACCTCTATTGCGGAAAAAGATCTAAAGGGACTCTAAATTTGAGGCTCACAAATTCACATCTAGAGCACATACTATGAATCACATGTGGCACTTATTACCATATTTGTATTGTTAACAGACCCCAGTATCCAAACATCTTTTTTGCTATATATTGATTCTGCCTGTTTCCATACCATTCATTCCTGCCGGATTTAAATTAAGTGATAAACAAAGCAGAAACAGCAAACTATATGTGCCTCTGAATTTTCCCCAATGAACAATTTTGAATGTTCTCAATACATGTGTAAAATTAAACATTTTCAAACTGATATTGGTAATTACTTAAGTGAACCCAGAAGACCTGCCAGAACTTGGATAACTTTGCTTAAAGCCATATACACAGTAGTATGTTCGAAACTGTACAAATGCAACTTCATTGGCCAATTTTGAAAAGATTCATTAACACTGAATCCACTAATCCGTTCATCCATCCGTTTTCGAACAGATTATCCAGTGACTGATCACAGGGCCTTGAGTAGCAGGCGGCAGGACATGAGGCAGGGCAGCACCTTGGATTGGGTGCCAGTGCAATTCAAGGAGATGGTGACTCCATACATACCAGTGTCAAAGCAGGAGATACCCAAGGTGATGTTGTCCAAAGCAATGTCAGCTAGAGAGCCTGGGCCCCAGTGGGTCTCAACATGAAGCTGGAATCTAAAGGAATGTAAGATCATATAGGGCTCATTAGGCCAGAGAGATCAATCAATGATTCTGGATGCACAGCCCTTAGTGCTACACCAGGCACCTGCAAACCACTGTTTGCCTGTAAAAAGAGGTGAGTGAAACATACTATGCAATCATTTAAACTTCACTCATGCAAAGCAGAGGTGGAATTAAATGCCCAACCCTGGAAGTGAGAGATGAGAGTATTAACTGTTCAGTCACTGTGCCTGATTACCATCTACCCACCTTCTGTACCCGCTTGGCCTGACCAGGGGTGCGAAGGGCCTGGAGCCTACCCCAGAAGCAAGGTAAGGAATATCCCAGGATGGGGCGCCAACTCATCACAGGGCACACTCATACACCAGTCGCTCCTATGGGCAATTTGGTAACTCCCATTCACCTTAGTACTTTTTTGGGCCATGGGGGGAACCAGAGTACCTCAAGGAAACTCCACAACAACACAGGAGAACATGCAAACTCCACAGACATGGAGCCAAGGCAGAGACGCAAACCTCAATCCCAGACATGTCAGGCAGCAGTGCCAACCACTATGCCACTGCACCATCGATGCACAGTAATGCAAATTATTTATTTTGTATGCAAAACTCACGGGATACAATAGCTCAGCAGAACTGGACAATAAGCAGAGCTGAAAATAGACTGCAATAAGATGGTACAGTACCTGTTTTGGACATTGGGTAGTTTCAGCATAATGCTCATCCAGCTATCCATCCAATGGCCAGACCATTCCCAAAGCGGTACTGCTGCAGTACCGTTTCCTTCCACTGACAGCAACACTGTGCAGATGACGTCCCCATAGATGTAGAGGGAAAGGTGCATCTGTACACAAGCAGAGCAGGGACAGATGGGTGAGAGGCAGGTGGGACTGTTGGAATTGGTGAGCATCATTCAGTTTATACCTTCTAGAATAGGTAACTAAGCAGTCTTTGTTAATTGGTCAACAATTATGGCCTCTGTTACCAGGTCATCTGAGTTTAGTCAAATAGTTTTAGCTGTATACTGGTGTGTCAGGTCCGCCTGTCGGCTCATCTCACCAGGCATTCCGCGCTGCCGACCATCGATGGAAGCAGAGGGCCGTGAACAACTGCATTGCCACCTGCAAAGTTGCTTCTCACCCTCAAGAACAGGAAGTGATCTGTGAGAATGGTGACACAAAAACCAGGGTTGGACAAGCAGCAGGCGCCCTGCATAAATGCAGTTTTATGTGAAAATGGATAAAAGGTCAGATTCCAAAGCACAGATTATCTTATAAGATTATTAAACAATCAGTAGGCCATACATTTTATCTGGGATATCTGACTAGCACAAATAAATATGGAGAAATTAATTTTGTAACTAAAGTACAGGTTTTCTCAGCTACACTGTGTACTGTCATGTGGAGAGGTCATAAATCTCAAAGAGAAATAAAAAGAAAACATTGCAGCTTTTCAAGGTGTTTGATGAAAATGTTCCCCTGTTTTCTAAAAATAAATCCTTCAAAGACATTTAAGAATTAATGGCTAGTTGGCTGCCATTTATTATGTTTGGCACATGAAATAAATTGAATGTAATATTATTTATAGGCTTTGAGTAGAGAGAAAGAATTTCACATGACTCTAATGTTAGATGAAGCTTATTTCAGTTATGTAGAATAACACAGAACTGAAAGGCAGGTTAAGACAGCTATAGTGAAGTTCCTCAGCCCTCGCCACCACGACCCAGTCACCCAGATCACAGGGCCGTTCGACATCCTACCACAGTACCTTTTGTCTTCTGAAGAGCGGTTCCCAACAGATCTTCAGCAGCCAGCTTGTCTCCACTGCTCAGGGTCCACGATGTGGCTCCACTGGACATGGTCCATCCACAGAAACCGGCCTCAAAGGAGCAACGAGACCCCATGGGCAGAGTGTCTGCAGCAGCAAAGGTCAAGCAAAAGATGCGAAAGGTTATTGGGCTCTCACCAGGAAGCCTAATATTCTAATATTCTTAACCCTAATACAGGGTTTTCCCAACCTAGTCCTCGGGGATCCTCAGACAGTCCACGTTTCCGCTTCCTCCCAGCATCTGGCATGGACTGTCTGGCAGTGAGCTGGGCAGGAGCCAAAACTGTGGATGGTCTAGGGGTGCCCAAGGACCGGGCTGGGAAACACTGCCCCAAAACCCTCTCACCAAGTTGAAAGAACCACGCTCCAAATAATAAATGAGGTGGATGTCTAGGGAATGCATTTATGAGAACTGCTTTATGATTTACAACAGCCGAAAAAGCTGAGTCATCCTAGTCCACCCACCATATCCATCCCTGCCAGTCACACCTTAACAAGTCACCGTGAGTTTTTTTTTCTCGTAAGCCATGGACATTACACAAAATATCCCCTTTGTGGCTGACTGGGCAAATGGAAGTGCAAGAGTATACATTCGCTCATTGTTCAGCAGACCGCTTGATGTGTCATTAGTCATGTGTGATGTGTCAGGGTCAGCACCCGTCTGTCCCAGCCTTTTTGATGTCTCCTCCCCATTTGGCCAGCAGGTGTCGCTGGCCATCCTGTCCTCCCTGCTGCCCAAGTCTTTAGTGTGTTTCCCCAGCTCCCTAGATTGCTGCATGGTTCTATGTGCTTAGCAACTAGCCTGTCAGTTGTGTGTTCAAATCCACCCACCTCTGTTTTGTATTAAGTACATTTTGTTTCCCTAGTTTTTCCTTTGTAATTTTGTTTCTAGGTCCTGAGTTTTGTTGTTTACATTCTGTTTTGGTTTTGTGCCCTGGTTTGTGTTTTATCTGTCTTTGTTATTTCACTAGTGTTGGATTCTGTTTCCTAGTTTCTGAGGTCCATTATTTAGTTTATTAGATCCACCTATTTGCTGTGTCCCTGAGCCTCTTGATTGTTCTCACCTGTTTTGTGTTTCCTTGTTATGTCATAGCCAGCTCGTCCAATCCTCCCATGTGCCATGCTCCCTTGTTACCTCATCTGGAATCCCAGTGTTCTCAGCTGTGTCTAGTTGTTGTTATTTAATTCTGGTATTTAATTCTTCTAAGTCTGCCTTACCCCTGTCTGGCCATTGATGTTTGTGCTTGTGCTGTGCTGTGCCCTGTGTTTTGATATTTTTCCCCAAATAAACCCCCATTTTACCTGATTTCATGGTTTCTGTGCTGGTTTCCCGCATGCATCCTTAACATGTTAATCCCTTGTACTGAAGTACCTGATCCTGCTCTGTTCCCCATGGAGTCATTTGCTGTATTTTCTTGATTCTGTGATGTTGGTTATTATGTGCTGCCCTTTCTGTTTTCCGTGTGACCCGTTTGTCTTTGTAGATAATGTTTTATTGTTAGTTATATTGTTCCCCTGTTTAGTTTTGACCCCTTGTGGTCTTTTTGTTTGTAGTGTTCCCAGCATTGTCATTATGTGTTAATAAGCCCCCGGTTTTTGTGGATCCACCAGTGGATTGTCCTCTTCTTTTTCTGCCTGTTCCATGCCTCCTTCCTGTGATATAAACCCCTGAGTTACTGATACTTTGACTAGGCAGAATATTGCTGGATATGTAACCAGAAAGCAAACTAATAGTGTTAGAATACTACTCTCCCATACAAAAAGGTAAATGGAGTTAAAAACAATATAACTGCAGCCTGCAGTGTGTCACAGATTAACACTGCTTATGTCCTCTTTCTTCTCTTCTGTTTAAGAGACCGGTTTTACGTGTATATGCTGGGTAAGTATAGTTAGAGGTGCTTCTGCCCAAATATGGGCATACACAGAAGCATCTGTGGAAAGGCATCATAGGAAAGACAATCAGATAAGTCAGGTGATCAGGGTCTTCGATTGGAGATTCATAAGTGGAGTATTTCCATTAGTGTCCCTCATTCCCAAAATGATTATGTATGCACATATTGTACTGCTTCTGAAGATATCCCCAATTTCATGTTATTTCAATACTATGCACTTACCAGGAAATCTGGCCCATGTTTCTGCTTTTAGTTTTTTTTCCTGTAGATGAAAGAGTCAGGCACTCCATCTATCAGTGCCACATGGTTCTGATCACTGTGCCGACAGTGACATCTTGAAGTCAGAATCTGTGCAGTCACTAAGCAGAGGGAGGAAATACCTCCTTTCCCTGATCTCTGTTCATCATTGTTTTGACCCCTTGTGGTCTTGGAGACATTTCTGACACTGCAAAAGCAGTGGTTTTTAGAGGTTTTTACTCCATTATAAGGTAAATTAACAATTCATCACACCCTTAAATATTTATGTGGTGAATGTTGGCATGTACTGTTCCACTCTAACCCTATCCATCTTCTTATCAGAGTATTCAGTCATTAATTAGCCATAAGGATTTGTTCAAGTTCATGATTATAAAATTCTTTCCAAACAAAGCTTCAGTACCATTCTAGATCAAAGCCTATCTTTTTAAATCTCTGTTTTGATTGCTGTGGTATTATGAATGTGTTTAAATAAGACATTTTTTATCAATAAAAAGTGTAGCTGAGTTGCCAACGAACATACAAAATTTATTCAAAATATATACACTATATTGCCAGAAGTAATGGGACACCCCCCCAAATCATTGATTTCAGGTGTTCCAATCACTTCCATACACACAGGTGTATAAAAGCAAACATGCAGACTGCTTCTACAAAAATTACAAAAGAATGGGTGACTCTCAGGAGCTCAGTGGATTCAAACGTGGTACAGTGAAAGGATGCCATCTGTGCAATAAGTACATTCGTGAAATTCAGCCAAGCAGCTGAATCCAAGCCTTACATCACTAAATGCAATGCAAAGCATCAGATGCAGTGGTGTAAACATGCTGCCACTGGATTCTAGAGCAGTGGAGATGTGTTCTCTGGAGTAAGGAATTATGATTCTCTGTCTGGAAATCCGATGGATGAATCTGGATTTGACGGTTGCCAGGAGAACGATACTTGCCTGACTGCATTGTGCCAATTGTAAAGTTTAGTGGAGGGGAATTATGGTGTGGGTTGTTTTTCGGTGGTTGGGCTTGGCCCTTTAGTTCCAGAGAAAGGAACTCTTAATGCTGCAGCATTCAAAGTGATTTTGGACAATTTCATCGTCTCAACTTTGTGGGAACAGTTTGGGGACAGCCCCTACCTGTTCCAACATGACTGCATACCAGTGCACAAAGCATGATCCATAAGGACATGGATGAGTGAGTCTGGTGTGGAGAAACTTGACTGGCCTGCACAGAACCGTGACCTCAAACCGACAGAACACCTCTGAGTTGAATTAGAGCAGAGACTGTGAGCCGGGCCTTCTCATCTAACCTCGCGTGCTGTATGCTCTCCTGGAAGAATGGCCAAAAATTCCCACAAACACACTCCTAAACCTTGTGGACAGCTGTCGCAGAAGAGTTCAAGCTATTATAGCTGAAAAGGGTGGGTTAACTCTATATTAAAGCCTATGTATTGAAAATGGGATGATACTAAAGTTTGTGTGTGTGTAGAGGCAGGTGTCCCAATACTTTTGGCAATATAGTATATAATTTCTGTTGGAAATGAGTGCCTCTAAACTACCCTTTAGTAATTGTTAGTCCATGTTTGTGTGTGTGCTCGGTGAGAGGTGCAATCGCCTGTAAGGTGCGTCCTGCCTTGATTCTTGCGGCTCTGGCTTCGGCCACAATGCAATCCCGCTTTAGACAGGAGGTCATTAAAGATTGATAGATGTATGGATGGATGCTTGTAGACCTTTTGACAAGTTTCCGCGTAAGCATGAGCGTAAAGGTTGATTTGTGAGTCAGTCTTTGAAAAATCTGTTTTACTACTTTATACTTCACCGCATTTTTAGACTCACCACACACAGGACCCTCATCTTCAGCCAAGGGACAGTCATTGTGGAAGTCACACACTTTGCTTTTGTCTATGCAGTCCCCAAATTCGCAGTGGAAAGACATGTCCTCTATGCAATCAACCATTAAGTTCCCTAAGGCAACAGTGGGTAAGAAAAAGAAAAAACACTGAATGCCCTGGAAAAGAATCTGGACTGTACATCAAATAGAACATTTGACGGTTCTTGTTCTTAATGCATCCTGGCATCTGAGACTTACCTGCATCACAGTCTTTCAGCTGTAATGAATCGATGGCAAGTGAACTCCAGTTCTCCACACCACAAGTAGAGTACAGCAATATCACTTGAAAGGGCTTTTCCTGTAGGCCAATATGGGCTTTAAGCACCTCCCATTGTTCTCTGCACCAATCAAAGAGCAACAGTCAGGTAGAGCTGTTTAATGCTGCACCGGCCGTGTGTTATTATTAGTATCTTCTCCCAGTTTTGTTTTGGATCTTCTAAGGATTAAAGTACGCAATCATCATTTCCTAGACCTGCAACTTGTGTGTCATTGTAAATGTGTGTGACTCTGCCAAAAACTCCAACACTGAGTAGCAATCTTGAAACACATCGATTAATAACAAGAATAATAATAAAGCTGAAATACTGATGAATGAAGCCAATGAATAATGAGGCCATTGAATAAGCTCAGCCATGGACATTGGCTCTGTCAGTGTGAGAGGACACAGGCACACTGAGGTGGATTAAATAAAGTATTTACATTGCTGGTGTGAACATTTTGTTTATATGGACTGATTTACAGTACATCCATTAACAAGCCTGAAAGAGGCCTGTGAATATAGCTCTCATTTATCAATAATTTTTGGTGAGGCAGGGCAGCATGGATGTTGCCAAGGAGGACCAAGGACACAGCAAAACTACTACACCACCCCAGCTTTATTCTTGGAATGAGAATCATTCATCCTTTGTCTGTGGAGCCCTGGACTTAACAAGAAATCAATGGTAATGACATCATCCCATCAAAGAGTACATAGGTAACAACTGGTGTGTTTTATCTCTTTCTGCCAGGTAATGTTTTTCCAGAGGGGCTGCGACCCTCCACCCTCATTACCGTGGACAACAGGGCTGATATTCAGGGTTACACACTGTCTCTGGTCTGGGTGTGGCTAGATGGGAAATGAATATGAGAAATGTGCATTGGTCTTATGCTGAACTGACATTCAAGCAGGACCTGGCTACACACTCTGTACCATGGAAATGGTGTGCTCTGCTTTCCAGATGTAATACCTGATTACGATTGCCTTAACTGGAAGCAATGGATGGACAACCAGTCTGTTCTAATAACAGAATGTTATGAAAAAGATTCTTCTTGTTCGTCACAAAAATGCAAACAGCTGAAATTGTGTCTAAAACAAAATAAACTCTGCTTCAGATATTCATGTTACGCTGTAATACATGTGCAAGCGATATGTGGATTTCTTAAAAGTCATTCTATCGTCAAGCTGTCATCAGTGCCCTTTATGTCATAAAAACAGGCCAAAGGAGGTGACAGAGTGAAGGACTACAGCTAACATGGGGGGGGGGGGGGGGGGGTGAAAGCATTCTTGAATCGGTAGAATTGGAGCAGATGTTCCTGAACTTACATACACAGGATGACCAGTCAAGTAATACAATGGGTTATTAAACAGAAGTGGAAAGTGATATCATTTCAAATGGAACTCTCCTATCCACTTAAATAATTCAGGGTCATGGTAACCCTGGACTCAGCCCCAGCTTGGGCTGTGTACACGCAGTCCACTAGAGGGCATCCTCTCTGCTGTAAATATTTTACCTGGTACTGTGTTGCCCTTGGTGGCCAAGAAATGTTGAGCTTTTGGCTACATCAGAGTCCATTGGTTTGACCTGGACCGTCAGGTTCCCCAAAATGCCCGCAGTCTGGTACCGGGCGAGCTGCAGCTGACAGTGCGGCCCACTGCTGTGCAGCACTGGACTGGCTATGAAGAACTGGCAGTGTCCTGCTGACTCTGCTGCAGTGGCCGTCAGCAGAAGGAGGTGCCCTAGTGGTGTGTGAAAGTCTTCATTCAACAGATTAAATTTGCAGTCAGAAAAAAAAAAACATAGAAAGGGCAGGTACCCAGTGTGTAGTAAAAGGGTTTCTTCTCCAGAGATAACATATTGCCATTTTTTAAAAGGGAAAAAGGATCAATCAAAGGTCCACATTATTAAGGGTTCATCTGGAGTGACTGCCAGTCTTTCTTACCATCTGCATCTCCGACCGAGTGATCAGCAGGTGGCTCAGCCCTCTGCGTGTCAGACATGCGGTGTTGTGCCTTTGTGATTTGCCAGTCCCCTCCACTGCTATAGTTGGACAAGGTCCATGAACAAGGTGATTCCAAATCACAGGAAGCTGCTGCAGAGAGAAGCAAAAATTGAGTAACTATGATGGTGGGAGAGTGATTTTAATTTGCCTTTTCCATGAAGTCTATGTAGAAACATATCCTAGTTATTTATTCAGTGGAAAATGAAAGATCTGAAAGATTAAATGTGCTGGCCAGATTTAATAAGAATCATAAGAATATATGTCGCCGGTTATATAAACTAAATTTGTCCCATTTTGATTGCGGTTGATACCCCCAATACCTAACAAATAACTAACAAAACGACTCTTTTATCCTCCATTGTTTTGGCATAACGGTGTAGTTTCATATGAAAATGTGAGAAGTTGAACCTACAAGTTTGCATGCATTTAAAATAAAGGTCCCAGTTCCTGGGGTGCGGTGTGAGAACGACAGCGGACAGTGGCCAGAAGCTTCAAAAGTATCAGGTCAAGATGGCCCAGAAACTTGTAAACAGGGACCAGGTTCTGGAACTTAAGTGTGAAAGTGCCTATATTGCGCTACAGTTGGTGAGGACACTTGCAGTGGTACCCTGGATGAAGTATAGCCTTATTCATCCCCACTTTCTGAGCCATCTCAGTAGGTGAAGGCACTGATAGGCTTTCATGAGGATTAATGATCTGGTATTCTCTGTCCAGCTCTGCATCTCTGAGTTCCTGAGGCTGAGGAATCTAGAACTGCTGATAGTGTCCCCTGGAGACCTGAAAGTGATAATCGGTGTGTGACAATAGTCCTGTCTCTTTGACTGATGTTCTGAGTGAGGTTATTGTTGTGGCACCGCTCTCCAAGCACCACCAGCTCAGATCTGCATGAATTCTTCGTAATTGGTGGTGTGACCACATAGTGAGGTATCATCAGCAAACTTGGCGATGCAATTGCTTCTGCATTCAGTTACACAGAGAAAGTATAAAGAGTGAGTACAGCCTTGCTCTCAGGCAGCAGACCTGGGTGGCTCCCATGTTTAAAATCGGACGGGATGTGGAGATATTCCTGGTGCTAATCTTAAGGATCGTTGCCCAGTTATAAAGAAAACGCTGATTAGTAAATGTATGGTGACATCCTTCACAGAATAAATTGAAATGTGGTACAATTCATAACATCAAAGACTAAAAGACAGAATTAAAGGATAACTGCATTATATTTTTATGAAATCCAGTTGGAGTAAGTAAATTTTTGTGAACAAGAAGATATGGTGAGTGACGATCAGCTCATTACTAAATACCAGTGTTTCCCAATCTGGTCCTCACGGACCCCCAGATAGTCCACGTTTTTGCTGTGGGAGCTGGAAGGGACAAAAATGTGAACTGTCTGGCAGGGAGCTGGGGGAGCAAAAACATGAACTGGCTGGGGGTCCCTGAGGACTGGGTTGGGAATCACTGCAATATGCCAAATGCCAAACTAGAATAGTACATTGTGCCTTCTTCCCTAAAAACATCAGAATGAAGCATTAAACTTGCATTTAGTTTATGATTTACTGCTTGCAATTGACCATCTAAAGTTATATAGCTTTTGTATTAATATTCATGGTATCGGCACTGTGTCAGAAAATAAAAGAATAAAAAAGTCTTATTCTATAGTTTGTGAAAAATGCCATTTAAATAAATTTAAATGACATAAGATAAGTCATATAGGCTCCGGACCCCCTGCGACCCAGTAGAATCAGCGGGTTGGAAAATGGATGGATGGATGGATAAGTCATCAAATAATCCAGTGGGCTTTTACATGGAGGTTGAAATGAACTTTCAACTTAAGTTTTCTTACGCTCTTGTCTACCCTACTGTACATCCACGGTGACCTTGGATCTCTGGTTCAAGTAAGACCCAGACTGGACATGATAGCAATCTATCAAGATTCTGCAAGATATACTCTCACAATCACTTATTAAAAGCAATTTTGACACACCAACCAACATATTTTTGAACCACTGAAGGAGACCCACACTGGAGGAGACCCACACTGGAGAAGACCCACTGCTGAATTATTCTGATGACAATGCCGGTATATGGTGACTTACTGTAGGACACTTCCCTTGGGTTCCATTGTTGAGGTAATAGCTGGCCTTGGACAGTCTCATTCAGCAGTTTGTCCAACAATGCAAGACTGGAACTGGTGGCTATTGGGAAAAGAGAAGGTATCAAACAATTATCCCATATAAATCAATCATTGCAATTGTTACTGTGAATTACAGCAGGTTTTTGGGGTATATGTAAAATTGTTTTTGATACTTCATGTTTGGATCTCAACATTTACTGTACACATTACATTAAAAATAAATAAATCCATCTACTGACTTCATAGGAAGAGTCACCAGAAACATGAATGTCTCTGCCGAGGTAAGTAAGCCTCTTGTTGAGGTTGACACTCTCCCTGCAGACAGACGCACTGCTGAATGCCATGCTGAAGGTTGTGCCCATGAGGGCATTAAAGGCCTGGATCTTGGTTCTGAGAGACTCGCAAACCCAGACACTCAGACTCCTCCCTCAGACACACCCTTAACCCATGCAAGCGCTGAACAGAACACACCCCTAACCCATGCAAGCGCTGAACAGAACACACCCCTAACCCATGCAAGCATTAAACAGAACACACCCCTAACCCAAGCAGAAATGTTTTGGAAGATAAAAAGCAAAACAAAACGCTTCCCTTTATGATATGATTAGAGATAAAAGTATTTTTGATGTCAGCAAAATATTTGAATAAAAAAAAATCATAAAAAAATGAAAATACAAAATTCAGTCCTAAAATGTATTTATTTTCATGCATTCAAAGGCCCCTTTGAAATGCTAAAACATTTATTATCAAACATTTCGTGGTCAAACATTGCCCATTAAAAAGATATGAGGGTTTGCTTATTGCCTATCCGCAGTATATATAAATGATGACCAGCAGCATCTTACTGTATTTTGATGGTGACTGCCAGACCTACTTGTGCAAAACTATAGCCAGTATCCTAAAGTATTCGGTGCACATTCACAAAATGTTGGACAAAGAGTCAGACTCATTTTTTAAATTTGTTTGCAGCTTTGATTATTTTCAAGTGCTATTGTTCTCATTGAGAGAGCTGGCGTGATACTGAGCCGCGTGCTGGGAGATGACGCCCTTTGGGTTAGAAACGGGTCCGAGGCAGCCCTCATTGTCCAAAGGGCACTGCACAGTAGCTTCCCCGAGAAACACGTGCCTCAGAAACAGAGGCACCCAGCAAGCTAATTCCTAAAGTTGTCTTCCATCCTTGCCCACATTAGGTTAGCAGCCAAGTTTTGGTTCATTAAATTCATTAATTAAATTTAATGAATTGGCTCTAACCTCCCACTGAACTGCAAACAGGGTCTCTTTCGATTTGTTGTTGAAATCAGTGTCTGAAATTTGGCTGAAATTCTCCACTGCTAATGAAAAGCAATGAAGAAGAAAAGCGAACTGGAAGTCAACCAGATGGAGTTGGTTTACATTGTTCATTACCACAACTTAACTACAGCTGCCATTTGAGAGAATAATCTCATTTTGATCACAAAGGCACGCTTCGCAAAGCATTTTATATGGCATGTTTAAGTCTCAGAGAAGAAGTACTGGGCATAACTACAATGTATATATAACCCCTTACAGACAACTGCAAATCATATGCAAAGGAAGTACAAATAAAAACCACATGATATAGTACTGAGGTGTTATATTAAAGGTGCACTAGATTATGGATTGAGACGTAATGTAAAGATGTAAATTGGTTTAAATGAGATAAAGATCTCCACTTGAAAAGTTCTATATGAATCACCTTTACCCTCATTCCTCTCAAAACCAGTTACCTCAGAAACCACAGGCCAATCTAGTAACATGACAGTAGAACCATAATATTGGTCATACACTCATATAACACATAAGAGTTACCAAGATTTATGTCATAAGGCATAAACGCACAAATACATAATGCAGAAATACAGCTGTACTGCAATCTAATATAGACAGTCCCTGGGTTAAGAATGTCTGACTTACAGACAACAACTGCTTTCAAACAGACTGCCATAAGGTCTATTATTATATTATAATAAAATTTTGACTTAAATACAAAGACTCCTAATAACTCGCTCTGTGACACGCATGTAAGCAGCGTGGCTTCAGCGATTCCTCTGTCAAGGTACATTACAGTACTGTATGAGGCTACTTTTATTATCACTATATTATTATTATTATTATTATTATTATTATTATTATTATTATTATTATTATTATTATTATTCCAACTTACCTACAAATGCCATCTAGAGACTTAGGGAATCAAATCTCATTTGTAACTTGGGGACTGTCTCTAACCAGTTTTACAAAAACTGTAATGTAGGGTGTATTCAGGCATTATTGTGCAACATTTAAACAGGATTCCAAAATTTCCATCTATCCATCTTGTAACTGCTGACAGGGGGGGCCCTAACGTCTCTTCCTAGTAACATAGGGGTGGGGTACCCTGGGCACAGCCACAAGACTCCACATACAGGAAAGCGGAGCAGGGATTCCCCAAACCAGGAAGGTGTGAGGCAGCAGTGATACTCACTGAGCCACCGTACGCTTCATCAAGGCAGTGTTTCCCAATCCCGACCGCGGGGACCCACAGACATCCATGTTTTTGCTCCCTTTCAGCTCCCAGCAGGAGCAAAAACACTGTCAGGGGGTCCCCAAGGACCAGGTTATAATAAGGTGTTTCCACACCTGAAGCTTTTCTGCTTCCTCCTAATGCATGATATTCTTTTATTTAACTGCTATTAAATAATTGGTACAAAAATACATTCAAAAATGAGATATCAATGAATCGCATGAGAAACAACTGAAAGTTACACATATGTTCAGTGGGTATGTACAGTTTAAGTTAAGCACTTATAAGGAATTTTATCAATCCTGAATTGAATCTTCATTTAAAGTGAGAGCATGCAGAGATTTATGTTTTTAATCCTACAAGTTCGTCTGGATGACATGAGAAGCCTAACAATAAATCTCTTTTTTTTTCATCTAGTCACCACAAATAGATTGTTTCATACTATTTTCACTAGTTTTTCATTTCCTCCCCATGACATGCTTGACTTTGAATTCAGATCTTTTTTTATAATCGAAACCATTGCAATGAAATTGGAAGCACACTACATCTGAGTAAGTTCTATTTGAATACATCTTATTTCCTTTACAAACACCCTGAAAGCACATTGAGCCTTTTAAAGGGCTCCAGTGAGTGCAGCCTCAGTCCAAAAAAGCAGAAGCGGGGAAATCAAGCCAGAACATCCTCTATGGAGTGTCAGCTGCAGGCAGTCCAGTGCGATGCTGATCCACAGCCATATACTGCAGATCCATACATCTCAATGTCTGTCTCGCATCTGGCCATAGTTTCCTGTACAGCATGCAGAGCATGACCAGAAGGATGTGATGCTCCTTCATAGACCTCGGTGGGCCTTCGGACAGTGGCCCAGTGGACAAAGCGCAATTAGCCTGTATGTTATGTACAAACTAAAAAGGATGAGGTACATAGACTAGCATGAGATGAGGCAAACTATACAGTATACTGGAGATGGGACAGCAGTGAACAGGGAGCTAGAATCTGTGACTCCAGGAAACAGAACAGGCAGGACGGCAACATCTGTGGTACGTCTGTCACATTTTTCTTATTGAGCACCAGTCAGTCCCTTGAGTAACTGAGGGGTGAGAGTCTTGCTCAAGGATCCATGGTGAAATCATTGTGTCGACCCTAAATCCAGACCCACAGGGAGAACTTGAGTAGGGCTTCAAACTCATTATTTAACTACCTGGATGTGAGCAAATGTCGTGTTAAAACCCATAATTTTATGGCCTTCGAATCACAGGCACAGCATCCAAGCCTGCTGAGCTGCACCCCGCCCTCATTACAAGACTGTGGGACCCCCCCTGCTGTTAAACATTATTAAAATACTAACTGCATATTCCATATGCCAGGAACCATAAAATCGACCTCATGCCCTTGTGACACTTTCACATACCAAGGGGGGGGGGCTATGACTATGACTTCACTCAAGATCAGTGGTGAAAAGATGAATTAATTATTTAGAGCAGATAATCAGGAACATCTGCATTACTGCTGAAATTATGGTTTAAAATAGTAATAATTTGTAGCATAGGCACTGCCCCAGGGGTAAGCAATGGTACAAAGTTATGGTATAAATAATAGTACAAATGGTAATCAAAAGATTGCAAGTTCAAATCCCTCACCAGCAAGTCACCACTGAGGTACCCTGAGCAAGGTACCGTCCCCAAGCACTGATCCCCGGCGCTGAATTAGCTGCCCCCAGCTTTGTCACGAAAGTCACATATTGGTTAAATGTAGAGGATACATTTCATTGCGCACTGTGTCCTGTGCTGTGGTGTGTTAACAATGACCACTGATCACCAGATTCTAATTCTTAACCTTTTTTCTGAGAATATACATATCTCAGAAACAGTGTTAGTTGATCAGAAATTACTAGAATCATTCCTCCTTGAAGAAACACTTTGCCAGAAGCCTTATTTGTGCAGTGATTCCGTAATTTCAGCCGAGCCCGATTAATACCCGGGTTATGATGCCCGGATTTCTGAATGAGGGAAAGCGGGGCAGATGCTGGATCCTTTCGCTCTAAGAACCGGATCTTGCTTTCAAGAGAAGTGATTTGAAAAATAAACCCCAGACAATCAATTTTCTGGGCTTATATGTGAAACACATAACGTAATAGCCAAGCTGTGTCCTGGTAGATCACAGTCTGTACCTTGGCCACTGTTCTGCTATTGTGGAGACAGAAAGGTTTTAGACATGAACCAAATAACTGGACTCTGATCCCTTTGTGTAGATAATAAGCAGGATCATAGCCAGACATTCTACTGTAGCTGCTGCAGGGCTTTCGGCAAAGCAGAGTGGAGTTAAATAATGGAAACCACTCCAGCCTTGTCCGTGGAGGAAACCTGTATTCCACAGGCTGAAGCTGGACACCAGGAGTGAAAAACCAGCCTGGAGGAATGAGACTTGGGGCAAAGGGTAAAAGAGACCCCATTCCTGTGATGTCATTGTCTAAATAAGGCCATAAGATGTAATGATCGCGTTTAAAAATGCTGCCTTTCATAGTCTGCAAGTTTGTCAATGAGCGATAGAGGGAGTTTGAAGTTTATTTACCTCACACATACAGTAACTTACATCTAAATAACCAGCTGAGCTGTCTATCTGTCTGTCTGTCTGTCTTACATTAATTTTTTTTCCTAAAAGTCCTTGGGCTTTTTACATCGCTGTTTATACATTTGCCCAATTTAAGGTTTAGGCACAATGGTCAATAGTAGCTCTTATTAAGACAGACAATAATAAACATAGATTATTATACAAAGCAAGCAGAAATAGTACCACAGGTCAAAGGTCTTCTCTCCAGGGGTCACCCCCAAATTAGCCAGATGTTGTGTTCTATCTGGTGTTCAAAGCCCCCAAGAGTTAATATGGAAATCATGTGACTTCCATCTGGAGTCCAATTTCCCGCTGCATTTACAAATAAAGAAGTCAAAGAGCACCAACAAATGGGTCCCTGAGCTACAGTGTAACAGATGAATGGAAAGGAAGGGAGGACAGTGAAAATGCTGATGGTAAAAACATGGCAGCGTCACCAAGCAGAGCTCATGGGCCCTTCAAAAGGCTGGAAAACAAATGAAGGTCTGTCTGCAGCCTGAAACTAAATCTGCATTGATAAAACATGGTCACATTGCCATTGGAATTGAATTGAATTATCATTAAGAGCTTAACATACATAGACAGACAGTTTACACTGAAAAGTAACCATTCAAGCATCCTGGCAGAAACATACACAAAACACAACAAATAAAATATGAAGCCAAAATCAGCAGCAACCCAAAGCAAACATAAATATTCTAATATATATATTATAAGTAAGGGTACGTCTAGTCTGAATGCTGACCATTTGAGCTGGCAGAGGCTAATCACAGGCTACAAAGGCAGTTCGGAATTGTGGGGTTTCTCCTATAGTTAGAAAGGTGTGATAGACACAGTACAGACATCCAAAGAGATGCACTTCGCTCCCCACAAAACACTGGAATCTCCATAGTATGAACTAAAATTACACTTACACAACACTCTTCATTCACATCAGTGTCTGGATGTCCTCAGATGTGCCTTATGGTTTCCACAGCTGATTCCACAAACACCTTCTTGAAAACCGCAACCATAGCACCAATTTCAATGAAAGTAACAGCACTTTGAAATTACAGCGTAAAAACTTGCATCTGCTAAAGTGAACTGAACCATAAACATGTCTGCAGTGGTACCTTTTGTCTGAAGTTAGCAATCTCTGTAAATCATTATGGCGATATTGGTATAATTATTGAAGAAACTGGAAACACATCCTGGGAAAGGCAAGATGGAGCAGCGATGAAATAGTGAGATAAAACTTTGGGCAAAGTGGTCCAAACGCCACGTGTACGAAGCCAAGGGCCTGAAGATAAGCTTCTGCGTGTTTGAACAGATAAACTGTGGAAGCACCGCCGGGTCGGACTCCGGGGGCTGCCTGCATAAGTGGCTCTCAAGCTCTCCTAAGAGAGCCAACTCAGCCTCTGCTGTCGTCACACCTCATTCAATTAATCAATTCATCATCAGGCCTTTAATTAGCTAAACCAGATGGTCTGATGGTGGGAAGAGAATAAATATATGGGATGACTGGCGGTCTCTAAGGAGACATTCGAGAATAGATATGAGGAACAAATTCCCCTGTTAAATATGTCAGCACTGGGAAGGGCTAAAGCTTCACAATCGTACATTCTGCTGTAATCAAAATGCGAGAAGATGCGAGAAATGATAAACATTAGAATTAGCAGAATCTTGCCTAGGGCGTCAGGACACCGAGGCCCGGCCCTGGTGGGAGACTTTCCTCTAAAAGCATCTTTGAGCATCTTTGACAGGAAAAATTCCCTGCTGCATGAAAAGTGTCCCAGTCAGCGAACATTTGCAACAGCAACGGCTAGACTTTGTGGTTTTCTATCATTTATATTGCATTAATTAATCAGCTGAGTGCTGTGAGGCTCTCTGTGGCCCTTATAGGACACTACGTCCCCTGGTGCTACTGAGGCGAGTCTCAGGGTACAAAATGCCCCCAGTGTGGGTATGGATGGAATAGAGATAGACCAGATCTACACAATAAGCCAGGGCCCATGAATCACCCTTTTGGTAACTGCAAAAAAGTCAAATAATTGAATCTTTATATAATTGGTTGCAGCTAGAGCCAAATTAAGGCTTTAAGTCCCGCCTCATTCTTATTTCTGTCTGTTTCCGTAAATCTTCTAGTGTTCAACTGGACCCAGGCACAGCAACAGACAATAAAGCCATCGCTTTGGATGGTTTCACCAATTTCAAGAGTAAACTCCAGTTAAAATCTGTCATTCATTGTTTAATAAATGCATTACTACACAAGATCCCATCAACTAAGTCATGTATCAATGTTCACAATAATGGTTGAACAGTAAGACCTTGACTTTAAAGACAAGCCTCAAAATTACATCTTAAAAAATAACTGTCCAGTAGTTAGTGTTACCTTTCCTGAAGCATGAATATGTCATTTAATATGTCAATTACTTATAAAGTAACTCACTATTTAAAAAACAAAGGCAGGAACAAATACCAATACCTATTGTGGAGACATTGGCATAGCTGTCTCCTTGTTGAACACTGATTTATATTCTGTTAAAATTTGTATTTTTTGTTTTTCTCTTGTATACTGACTAGGGGTGATATAGATGAATCTGTAATAATGGTTTGATTGATATTTGCATTTTCCTGGTCCTTTAAAATAAAAAAGAATCCTGTTTTCAGTCTTTCAGTTATTTTCTCACCATCAAAGGGAATTAATTCAGTGCATATGAATGAGTATGTATGAAAGTTTAAGTCTGGATCTGGTGTTGGATGGCCGGGTCTTATTTCCGTTTTTGCTACAAAGTTACATGGGATGTGTTACAGGAGCAATGGTTTGACATTTCTCTTCATTTGAGGATTAATGAGTAAATGCTGGGAAACAAAGGGCACATTTTATTCTGCATTTACTGCAGTTTATAATTTCTGTTGACGACACGTGTTGGCAGGGTGGGCGCTAATGGTTTGCAAAACTGAGGTTTCGCAGCTAGAATCACACATAAGAATCCAAAACCCAGAAGCTGCTATAATCGCAGAACATCATTATTCCATTATGTCAACGACACCAAAGTCAACATCAACTGCCATGATAACATTTTTCTCAGACTTAAACAAGTGCTTTGTTGAGTATCTGAGGAGAGTCACATCCAGTGGTCATTTAAACTGAAGTTGCAACAAGAAACAGGGGCTGAGAGGGTCATGTGATTAGTAATAACATCTCTCTGTGTGCTCTTACTGTCTCCCTGGAAATGGCCCCGACACTTTCAAACTCTGCCTTTTCTCTAAGGGATACACCAGTCCACGGCAAAAGGCAGTTATCAAAGGCAATTCTGATTCATAGCAATTCTCTGCTCAGATTCACAAATGGATAATCTATCAAGATCATTTTTGGTTGTTTTCCAAATTTCCTGTATCATACTGTTTTCCATACATTCAATAAAGTACATATATAATCTGCAAGTCTCCTATTTCATTAGATTATCTTCAGAGAGGATTTTTATGGTCAAAACAAAGCAGAGAGACAGCTCAATGACTGATTCACGTACAGAATCTTTTTGGAGAAGTCAGCATTTTAACTTTGACATGATACCTCTACAAATATTAGATGAGGCTCCTTTGCTACAGAAAAAGCAAAGACCAACAGGAAACACCTAATCACAGCGACCCTTTCCACCCTCTACGAAGAAGCCAAACTCTGTCTATGTATTCTCTTTCCAGAAGCCCATAATTTTAAGTGAGGAAATGGCAAGACTGCCTGTCAGTGACTTGTTATGGAAACATGGGAAGGGATTAATTATATGTATGCAGCCCCACATGTAAGTATGTAAGGGTCTTTTCCTGGGGCTCTGGTTACAGTAAAACTTGAGTCTGACATTAGGCAGCTGGGCTACAGGATTCCTCGTTTGATTAGTATGTACCTGTAAGTAGGGGCGGCATGTTGGTTAGCATTGCTACCGCACACCTCTGAGACCAGGGTTCATGTGTGAACCGGAGTTACCAAATTGCCCATAGGAGTGAGTGGTGTGTAAGTGAGCCCTGTGACGGGTTGGTGCCCCATCCTGGGTTGTTCCCTGCCTTGTGCCCATAGATTCCAGGAAAAGCTCCAGATCCCTCATGTCCCTGAAGTGGAAAAGCAGTTGCAAAAGATCTGAGAAGCAGCAAATTTGGGTACATTCAGTGGGCTTAACAACCAAAAAATCATCATACAATAAAAGAAGCATGTATTCAATAGATAAATGTATAACGGGGTTAAACTAAGATAAATCTGGGGTCAGATCACTGGGAGCAGGAGGTGTATGGAGGCAGATGACACTTGTCAAGATGGAGCCCCAGAAATGTTGCTTGGGGTAATGTAGGGGTATCAGCATCTGGATATTAGTGAAAACAGGATGAGCTTCATGCTTTATAATGGTTCTTCCCTCTTCCTCTCATCTGCCTCCATGTGTAGCATGTCTGTGCTGATTTTTAATGACCCGTTTCAGACAGTAATAATCAAGAACCGATTTTTCTGAGAAACAACACCCTTGGGGGAGCAGCGTTCTTTGTTCTTTGATTCCCCCTTAGAGAGACATTAGGGACATGTTTCACCAGACTACCTGTCAGAGCCCAAGCAGAAACTCACCCGTTGGGGAAGGGGGGGGGGGGGGGGAAAAAGGAAAAAAACAGACAAACACCAAAAGCAAACCACCACCAGCC
>JAABNY020000025.1:4317153-4331393 GCA_015164015.2 Brevimyrus niger
GGACATAACTGGAAGCTGGAATGCTAACCTTGGGTTTTATTACAGTCAGTGAGGGAACAGTTCATTAGTAGAAAGACTCCTGTTTCACCTGAAACATATTTGCATATGAATCAAACCTTGATCAAACCATTACCCAAGACTCCACCACACTCCAGCTTGCAAAATTATATTTAGAAAAATGTGAAACATTTATTATAATCTTACAGTAATTATAATGACCATTTTCCCTCGATGCACTTTTTAAAACAATAATCAATAATGGCTCAAGGGAATGCTTTCAGTGGAAAAACTTTGATCAATGAAATGCTTAATGTGTGTCAATTAGGATGGTCTCTCTAGCCATTGAAAGAATAATCAGTGGTGTGAACATGAAAAAAGTTGATTTTTGTAGTTTTTTTATATATATATATGCAAATATATTTTCGAAACCATAGACAACAATTTTTACAGACCCCTAGAACTGCAAAAACTTATTTGACCAGTCAAATTAAATACACATAAGTTCCATATTTTTATTGTTTATACCACAAATATAACTGTACAGTTTCAAAATAACATCTGAATTCTGGTGAAATATTTAATATGAAAACCTTCCCAAGGCATTACATCACCTGCCATCGTTAGAACATAACTGAAGATAAAGTCACGGGCATGTAAACAGCACAGCGTTCACAAACATTGATCCATCACTTGTCAAAACACATAATTCAGTTTGAAGGATAAAGTTCCATTTATAATACTTGTGGCAGATACTATCAGGCATGTAAGTCAAGAAGGATTGATTTGTGTGAGTATTTCTGGAATATTCTGCTTGCTTTCAATGGGGCATTAAATGCTAGGATCCTAAGTTTGGGAGCAGCAAGTGACTTATTGGGGACGAGGAAGGAGCAGTATCCTTCTAAATGTGGCTTGTTCATCGCTATATCCTAAAATTTTTAAGCAATGACCATATTTACCACAAGTATTCACATGAGTATTTATAAGTCTGAGATGGAAGGGAATTCAAAAACCATGCAAGCCCACTTTCTCAGGTTTCCTCCATCTATTGCAAATAAATGATATCAATTACTCAGATTTCCTTCCAAAGTGACCATGAGTCTCTATGTTGCCCTGTGTGATCCCACTGACATGGATCTAAGGGTACGGAAAATACATGTAGGAATAAAAAGCCTGAAGATAATTACATGTGACAAGCATTCCATGCACGATGCAGCCCAGACCATCCCCAGCTCTGACCAGGGTAAGCAGGGAGAAGCCTGATCCATAACTACGTGCTCATTGTGTGTTATTCCAGTCTTAGTACTTTTCCATATGCTACCATGAGCAGATCCTGGTTTTAATTTGACCTTTTCCCACAGCAAAAAAAGTGTATAATATCTGTATGTTAACAAACACATAGAGGAGAGGTGTTCAAAATTAATGAAACCTTACTTTCCAAACACCTCGGTATTCACAAATGAAACTTCAGCTGCAGACAAAGAAAAGTAACTAAGCTGCTAAATAATATCAAGCCTTTGGGCATGAAGTCTTATATACTGAATCATTGCAACAAGGGTCAAGTCTGTAGCACAGAAAAAAAACATTGTAGATAAAATGGAAAATGGCCAGCGGAGGCCTTCACAATTTCCTGCTGGAAGGTCTCCCATGGCCCCTGAACAGGCTCACTCAGACTGGAAAGGTCTATCCTGAGGCAAGACTTCACAGTAAACGATTACCTGGTACTAAAGAAGCAATTTATAATGATCAGCTCAGTGATATTACTCTCTAAAAATTAAATAATACTCTTCAGCTGTGCGGATGTCTGCTGAGTAAAGGAGAGCCATGAAGGAGAGAGAAATGCTTCATGTCTGATTGTTCAAAGACGGCAGCAGCAGGTGCCTGCTACCCATCCAACTGAGTGACACGATGCATATAGAATAAATCGCAAAATCAGTTTGATTTGGGACTTCTGCAAATGAAGGGGGCAGATTCACAAATGAGTGCTTTAAATTGGAAACATGGAGACTGGGATGAGATGTAGGGACGAACTGCGCAATGGTACGACTTTCATGCCTGTGGGATTTCCTGGTAGGACTGTAGCAATTCAAAAAAGGCCCAAATGGAACATGAACATAAGTCAATCACTCTTGAACACATTTTCCAGAATACTGCCTCCTACTCCAATCAAAAAATACAGAACAGCATGACCTCACAAACAACGATGTCAACACCAAATGACGCATGACGCATAATTACAAGTCTCACATTTGGTACTTAGAAGCTTTCCTTGGTGTCTTTCAATTATGGGTAAATACTACTAACTCTGGAGTCCTGAAAGGATGGCACCAAACTCCTACACAAAATGGCTGAAAAAGAAGACAGGGAAATGGACAGCTACTGGGTGCAGCTAAACCGGCATCTGTGGCAACTGTCTCATAATATCAATACACTGTTGTTTCAAATGTCAGACATACGTATTGGTTTGCTGAGGACTATGAACTGACGTAGAATGTAAAGGACCATAACCTAGATTATATGCCTGTAATGTAATACAATGTAAAATGTAATTTTACTTATTAAATTAGGTATGAGATGCATTTGGATTATTTAAAATCGTATCTAGATAAATATTACCATGTATATGAAAATTCAGGTGATGAAGAGAAACGTCTCCAAAACAAAGGCCAGTTTAAACATATTTTTGCCACACGGTAAGTATAATTCGCTTTCCAGATACTGCCTATGTCTGTCTTCGTGACAGAAGGACACATATGAAATAATGAATAGTTCATATAAGGCTAACACACGTTTCTTATTTTAATGAAATATGGCAACACATCATGTTTTTTATGTTTACTACAACTCAGTGTTTTTTATTGCATGATTATGGCCACATTCATATTAAAAAACATTTGACATGTAAGGCACTCAAGGGAAAAGCCTGTAAGAAAAATATAGAACTTTTACATGACCTTTTAATTTCATCATATGTGATAACATATGACTTTAGTAGGACATACGTGTTTGTTGCTTGTTTTTTTTTATAAAAATGTATATTGCTTTTATATTATTCTAATGAAAGACATTAAACATTCAGCTGGTTAAATTAGGCGTTAGAAAATTTATGTTATGTTCTCAGAACACATTGTACATCAATCTGAATCTGGTCACAGGGGACATGTAGTAGTACATGCTTACTTAATGCATTAATTAACCAGTAACCAAGTGTTAGTTATGTACCGATTCCATGGTTAATAAATCATGACAGTTCATGTATTTTTTGAGTCATGAAATGCTTATATAATTTGGGTGAAATGCCTACATATGTTTTATGTTATTTAAAAAAAAACTTCCATATCATGATTTCAATGAGCTGCTTAGCTTTAGCTTGGTCTGATCTCAGTTTTGGATCAAATAATGTTCATGATAAATCTCAAGGAATTGAGAACAAAAGTGGCACAATGAAGATTCTCAGATGCTGTAGGCTTCTGATCTCAAACTTCCACAGCCACCCATTAAAGTCTAGCTCACCTTTGAGTTCCATCCATCTGTCTTTTCATATTCCATATCCACTTATCCAAAAGAAGGATCAGGAAGTAGGAGACACCGTGTATGAGATGTGTTCATAAGTACCAAAATGAAAGACTAATTTGACAAATAAGACTTGACTTTCCACTGAAGCCCCTGTAGGTACACTGAGCAGACTGACATAGAGGAAACACTCAGAAGCCTTGACCAGCTACCTTCAATAAGCCATGTAACCTTAACAACCCTATTACAGCTGCACCCCCACTGTTTAAAGCTAGACTTAAATCATTACCAATTGGGTCTGATAAGTCAATGCTAACTTATTTTTAACCCACTTGACACACGTGTGGGTGCAATTATACTTGGCTTGCAGACTGCTGGAGGGGTCACACCTGGTTTTTAGGACAAGGTTATTAATCCAGTTGTTAGAACATCAGAAGCAGCAAACAGGGATGGAGATTTGAAGGAAAGGGAATTGGATCAAGGAGGAAGGCGAGCGATTCACCCATCTGGATGAAGTCCTTTGAGCACCAGTTTCCTGACAGTAAGATTCATATGAAAACTCCCATCGGGGACGTTTCTAAGTTGAAACTTTAACAAAGTAAATAAATCTGCAGTAAAGTTGGAAAACAATCATTGCTGACAACTGTGAGTAGGATTAATGTAGCTATTCATGTGTCTGCTACATAGTTTTCAAGGTTTTTGGTTGCAGGGTGACTCACTGGCACATTAATGCTGTGTTTAATGAGACAGCTGTGCCTGCAGCCAGATGTGTCGCCAATACAATGGGACGCCCCATTAAAGCCCCATGTTATCAGCAGCTGGGGGCTTTTTTGTGAAAAGGGAAAACACTCACAATGCCTGGCTGCTCACGCTCAGTGATCACAGAGTAAACGGACAGAGTCATGCCTTTCCTAATGACAAGTGGTTGACATACAAAGGCATTCTTTTTGAAGGTCAGGACCTGACTGTGTTGCATTATGGGTAAATGGTGAAGCATCGCTAAAAATAAGGACACATTCATGTGGAGACATTAATTGGACATCATCAAGACTTTGGGTGGAACCTTAACGCAAGCTGCAGCTGTATACTTTTAAACCCCTGCCCTCACAGAGAATACAAAATGTGGTAGTACTTACTAAATTACACTGTGTATTGCTAAATGTGTAAAGAATTCTCTGAAGTCAAGAAGCCAACCTTCCAAAAAATGTGAACTGGACCTTCGGAAAATGGGATTACAATATGTATATTGTTTGATAAGATATGATAGGACAAAAATATACGATCAGTGTTTAAAAGGCCAGTTTATGAGGGCGGATGAGCCTCGCACTTCTGTTACATAGCAACTCAACACACTGCGACCTCCACCTGCCAGTGGGAGCAGTGTGCAGTGTAGCTTCTCTCTAGCTAATAAGGAATGTTCCAGTGCCTGTTCTCTGAAACCAGAGTAAATTGCGTAATTACACATTGCTAATTACTGGGCAGGGTGGGCCAGTAATTACTTTCACAAACATTCCTGTTCATTAATTAGTTAATGTAGCAGTTTAACTAATCTTTGTTGTGTTCATTTTTCCACAGTGGAGGGGTATGAAATCAGAACTGCCCATCATATGAAAAAATGGTTAAGGCAGATTAATATCAAATTTATATTAATGATTTTCACTTGAGTTACTCGGTATTCTGTTGCCACTCTGTATTTCCTTGTTGGACTAGTCCAGGATAGTCATCCCCTTAAGCATAATTCGCTGAAGTGTGTCCTCATGTTCTGCACATATTTTCCAGAAAAGAGCAGATAGCAAGAGGGTGCTGAGGGTGTTGAACTGTCATAAGCCTCAGGAGACTATTAATGAGATCCCACCATTGCACAAGAAACACATCAACATGCACTCAATGAACTTAGGAAAATATACACAACAATGTTTACAGGGACCCTGGGTGTACCTACAGCCTGGGGTGTATGCTTCACATTCACATTGGGAGGGGCAGCATATTGTGGTCAGAGCTGTGAAGTCACCTCGCTGAGGCGATTCTGTAGTGCGCTTTATACAGTGTTTTTTTTGTTTTTTTTTTATTTTACTGTTATTCATCTTCACTAATATAGTAGCTTAACTGCGCTAAGTGCAGCATTGTTCATACTAAATTTGCGGGAATTATTAAGATTGCAAGGCGTATACACAGTTTGCAAGATTACGCCATAAATATCAGGCCATTCGTCGTGGAAAAATGACCTCACCTGAAGGTCCACTGTAATGCCCCGTCACTCTCCTGCACCTGATCTCTCTCACAAAGACATGCTAGCTGTCTGTAAAGAAACACAACACACTTAAACAACAACAATGCAGAGATTTGTGATGAAGCCATAATGCAAGTGGATGGAATTTTGGGCCAGTCAGATGTTTCTGTTCTGCTAACCATTATAATGATAATATGTGTGATTTCAGTGATTTTAAACATATCAAAGTGCTTCTAAGTAAACTGTTACCTCAGTCCTCTGGGCTTGGAACATGACACTGGAGTGGCCTGTCTGGTTTAAGGCCCTGAAATAGTATGGCGGAAAAACGAAAAACATCTTGTTGACTTGTTTCCAAGACCTCCCCACCAGCGTGTGCAGGAGGATGGATGGTGTCAATTAACTAGTGTTAATTTGGATGCTCAGTCCTTTAATTCTGAGAGCACGATCACTACACCCCCGATAACCAGGACAAGATGAATCAATGATGAATTTAGCTCGGGGGACAGGGCGTTTGGGGGGGGTGGAGTTGCAATCTGCTAACACAGGCTGCACTCCATACATCCCTAAATGCCGGTTGCTAATTCATTAGCCCTCATTATCTGGGCATTTTGCAGCTGAGGGCAGATTAACACACCTTTGTCCCTTTCAGGGAGGCACTGATGACCTTAATGGCTTTATAGGCATTGATCTGCATGCAGCGTGAATTATGGGAAATGCCCCATGTTAGTTAATTCACATTTAATGCTTGTGTTAAGTGTTACCGCCCCACCTCTCTGGTTTTAATCAATGGTTTTTATGGGTCGATTGTGTCCCATTCAGTCTGCTGTCTACAGAGACTGTAGTGACTAAGTGTGTATGACTGCATTACTATAACTTTGCTCATTTATTTATAAAGCTACATCAAAGTAACACAATTCATGACTTGTACAGTGAAACGATCAGTGTATATTCCACATGCAAAAGATTTTTTTTAGTTTGCCACTTTCATGGTTACGGAACAACACTAAACATGTTTTGCCTTTTAACAATGGATACACCACATTAATGTGTTTAACATCTACAATCAAAATTCAAATGTAAGCACAATGAAAACTGTGAGCCTTTCAAACAGAAATAGAAGTAGATTCCCACTGCCAGTGAAATTGCCTCTGGGGAGTCTGTTTTGGGCTGTGGATGTTAATATTGATCTAATAATTAAGACCCAGTGTTGCTCTCCTTTCACAGGAGAAATTAACCGACTATTGTGGAACAAGAAGGTTAAATCATTGAATCTTTTCTTTATTATAGTAAGATTATTATTAAGCGCAATCAATGTTGTCTGCTATAGATGACATTCCTGTCTTCAGTCTGGATCTCCAGGCTTCCAAAGGTATGTCCATTGTTGTGATGATGAGTCCATTCACCTTGTTGCTGACTGTCCTCTTTACCTATAGATTTTCCAAGTGTTAAGCACTGCTGCAGTGCACTGGACCTATAAGAAGAATCCAGGTTAAATTTGATCATCTGTTTGTTTGTTTTCCATTGCAATGACAATGTTCAAATGTGTTAATATGGTTACACCACATTATGCACGAAGAAATAACATTCTAATGCAAAAAAAGCAAGCGTAATGTGGCCCATTGCAAATCTGTGTCTCCATTACAAAATAGGAAGGCAGAAATGCCGTATTGTGAAAGCAGACAGAGGTCCTAGGGGCCAGATTCGAATGATATGATGGATGTTCTGCTGAAATAATTAATTAGGGCCAGAGCTGAAAGCAGGCAACCCCATTAGTTTCGGTCATCTTCAACAACGAGGGATGTAGAAGGGAAACGATTCAGATGTGGGGAGACATCTAGCCAAGATACGACTGCGGCCTAACTGGGTATCACATGATAAGTAGAGTATTAGAGGCATGTTATGGGCGAAAGGGAACGAGGACGGCAGATTTATTTGTAAATAAAGCTGTAGTCCAAGAGCTATAAGCGTCAGTGCCATAGATGTCACTTCTCATATATTATAAGCAGAGATCAACAGGAGATTATCATACATCTCACTGCATTGCTGACCTTACAGGGGTCAAACTGCTACATCAGGAGGTACCACTTTAATGTAACAGTGTTCCAGCAACATCCAGCTGCCATCCATAGGGTTTCCCTGTTTCCAAACTTATTATTTGAACATCAAAATCTTTCTGGAAGTGCTTGCCTATACCCCTGAGTTAAATTTCCAGCTGTATAAAAGCAGAAAAATGATCGTTTTGAGAAGTGAAACTGAAAACCAAGAGACTAAAAATGAAAAAAAAGGAAAACCCTGCATGTGTGGCTGAGTGCTTGTGCTTGGAAAATCGCAGGTTTGAGTCCAGTCTTGGTAGAACAGTCACAAGCAAGGCCCTTTAATCTCCAGGCCCGCTGTTGAGGGTGGCAGCCCCTCACTTTGATACCCAAGCCTGCTCTTGTTTGTATGTGTGTTATGGAGAGCAGGGTGGGGTAAAAATTATTTCTCTACGGGTATCATTCTATTCCAGGGGTGGGGAAACTGTTACATTGAAGGGTGGTGTGGGTTTCTGGAATGACCTCACAATCAGCATCAGCCAATAGCAGTGGGTCCCCAGGACTGAATTGAGAACCACTGTTTTATTATTGGCTGATTGAGAGATCGTCCCCCAAAACCTGCACTGTCCCTCTGTGGAACGGGTTTCCGCCGCTGCTCCACTCTATGTTTGCATGGCTCTGTGTTTGATTACAACCATATAAATGTATCAAAAATGTAATGTAGATCAATGTTTTGCTCAGACTGAAAATCACATTAAAATAAAATCATTTGTGGCTTTTATGCAGCACAGCTGCCGTTTCGGCCCACAGGAACACAAGCCAGACACCCATCCTTCAGCTTTGATGCTACAAACTGGCTCCTGTCAGGAAAGCACATGCATTTTCAAGCATAAAAGATGAAAAACGTGGCTGGTGCCGCACATTCATTCCATCTCGAATCCAGCACCTGCCTTGCCTGCCAGCCCACTGCAGCATTATTCACCGGGACGTGTTTGCACAGATTTTCCTTTCATTTCTCACTGAGGACAATCGCTACTCGTATCACCCCGAAATAGCTAGATCAGTTCAGAACTGAAAAGCAGAGCACGCTATCAGAGATGAGAGATTACACGGCAGGAGATTCTGCATGGTAATAATGGCACAAACTGTTTCAGATTCTGAAGTAGACACATCTACGGCTCAGATAAAAGTTGAATCCATAGCATGTTCTCAAGAGCCGTCTCTAAGTTAGACATAGCATAAATTTATGTTGTATCACAACAGCACTTTAGAACATTAGATAAGAATTTTATTTGCTCTTGATTTAATCCCAAACTAGGACCAAAGTGCTATGGATGGGAACAGAACCCAAGAGCTTTATGACAGACGGCTGTACCACTTCAGCGACAGACAGGGGGAGTCTGAAGATGAAAGGAAAAGAGGAACTGTTTGATCTTAATAACGCAGGAAGAGTATACCAATGCAAAACGAAAATCAACAAAGAAGAACTCAGGTTAGTTCTTTTCCTGGAAGCTGGAATTGAGATCTTGAGGGTGGAATAAACAACAATCCCGTGACTATCTGAGACAAACGCGTGTCCTGAGCTGTAAGGTTTTCTGGTTTTCGGGATTCTGTCAAAAGCCAGCTTAAAGCTGTCTGTCCGAGAAAGAAGTTTAACCTACAATATATATTAATGGGTTATGCTACTGTGATAATTCAGGAAAGAAAATTTGGAAAAAATTCAGTTTGCAACTTTAAAATATTTTTAAGCTTTGGTGGATTTATTTCACTTGCATTCTCTAGTTTGAGTGGCATTTATTGAACTGCTCACATTCCATGAACGTCAACCGTGCTGCTATTTAATCAGGTTCTTAAAAGGACATTCCCCATTATGCCCGCTTTCCTCACTTTTGGAGCTTTTCCACTGGCATGGGAGAACCGGGCCATACCCACTCCATTTTGCAAAGAGACACTGGTTACAGTTCCAGCTCCCTTCGGTTTTCCACTGCAGAAGTCCAGATCCATTCTGCTCAGCTGATCTATAATACTTTTTAAAGTATGAGGTGGGAAATTCTCAAGTTCCAAGTTATCGGCAATGCATCAATACACAGAGATGTGCGAAACACCTAATAAGCTATAATATATAGAATATGCCCTATTTCTCCTGCAGATAAACCACGCATATCGACGCAGACCACTGGTATCTCCACGCATTTGGATCAGATGGTGGTGGCACAACCAAATTGGTTTAGTCATGCTTTCGGCCTGCTAGTAAGCCGGGCCGTGTCAGTGTGGGTCCAGCTCAGGTTTGTCATGCATAATTACATGGAAATTCATCACTTTTCAGGTAAGGTGCGATTATCAACCTTTAATCAAAAAACAAATCCAGAAATGCAGACTGTGATGTTTGGCCATGATAGAATGAGCGCCAGTCAATTGCCAAGTTCCTCTGGTGAGAGCGACCTGAGGGTTTAGCGAATAGCACCTACGGACTAAAAAAGAAAATGCACCCTGTGACCCTGCAGAGAACTCTACAAGCATCAAATCAAACAAGTCACTCATTTTGCACCTAATTCTTATCCTCATAATCTTCAGCCGCTCAAGATGAAGTCACGACAGTCATTAACGGATATCCATATGGATGAGATGGAATTATGGAAGAAAAACAAGAAGTTTTTTTTGGTCGCGTCTAATCTGTGAGCAATGAATATGGATTAGCTCATCATTGCAGATTATTTAGATTAACATGCAAATATGTACTTTCTACAGTCATATGGGTCATTGAGAAATGCAGGGTATTGAAACTCTGAGTTGTGTTATTTTTGCCTAGAATGGTATAGCTGAACTTAATTTTCCAGTGTAAAAAGAAAAAAAAAACGTTATTCACGACCCCACTAATAAACGTTAAGACTTGGATTGGAAAATTAATTGTTATTTTGCATTAGTGTTTTTAAATACAATTTAACTAGATTCTTTAACAGGCAAGGACTAAGTAGCTCATCCAAAGGATGTTCTGTGTCACCTGCTGCCTTTAGGCCATGGGCTCACTGTAACCCTGTATTAGACAAGCATTTATGGAAAACAGATGGACAATATCAGCACAATTATTATCCGTTTTTTAGTTTCAGCAGTTGAGCATTGCAGGATCGTTTGAGAGCAGCGATTCACACTGGAATGTGTTTTTCTGCACAGAGCAGTAGGTGTGCAGCAATGGCGGTGGCAACAACAGAGGTGGCAGTGGGGGCAGCAGTGACAGTAGCGGTGGCAGCAGTAGAGGTGGCAGTGGGGGCGGTAAACAGTGGTAGCAGTTGAGGTGGCAGTGGGGGCAGCGGCAGACATGGCAGTGGGGGCAGTGGTAGCAGTTGAGGTGGCAGTGGGAGTAGCACTGGCAGCTGCATAGGTGCCAGTGGGGGCAGCAGCAGACATGGCAGTGGGGACAGCGGCAGTGGTAGCAGTTGAGGTGGCAGTAGGGGCAGTGGTGACAGTGGCGACAGCAGAGGTGGCAGTGGGGGCAGCAGCAGACATGGCAGTGGGGACAGCGGCAGTGGCAGCAGCTGAGGTGGCAGTAGGGGCAGCAGTGACAGTGGCGACAGCAGAGGTGGCAGTGGGGGCAGCAGCAAACATGGCAGTGGGGACAGCGGCAGTGGTAGCAGTTGAGGTGGCAGTGGGAGTAGCGCTGGCAGCTGCATAGGTGTCAGTGGGGGCAGCAACAGACATGGCAGTGGGGACAGCGGCAGTGGCAGCAGCTGAGGTAGCAGTAGGGGCAGCGGTGACAGTGGCGACAGCAGAGGTGTCAGTGGGTGCAGCAGCAGCAGCTGAGGTGGCAGAGGTTATTTTAGTCTGCGAGTGCAGGCTGCTGATTCATAGAATCATAGAATTCATAAAAGCTTTTGTCCCAAGTTAGATGTTATACACTTTACCAGTACATTTTTACAGAAGGGGGCAGTACTGTTTTCTCACACCTCCAGGGTTGGGGGTTTGAATCCCACTTGTGGATTTGGCACATTCTCCCCATGTTTGAAGGCTTTCCTTCGAGTCCAGCTTCTTCCCACTGTCCAAAGACATGCAGTTAGCCTAGCTTTCATTTAGAAATCGCCTTTGTAATTTGTTGCACATGTGTGCCCTTTGATGTACCTTCATCACATTCAGGCTGCACCCCTGCCCTGTGCCTGATGCTGCCTGGGACAGGCTCCAGGCTCCAGGCCCCCAGTGACCCTGGCCAGGAAAAGTGGTTGGAAGATGGAAGGATTATTACCAAATGCGAATCCAATTAAGCAACTCACTGAAGAGCAGAGCAGATCACAGCATCAAGCCCTGAAGGTTTAGGAGTTAAAAACTTGGAAATCTAATTGGTGACTGATTTAATAAATACAATAAAATGCACATAAGGCAGGAGCTGCAAACTGAGTGAGAAACTGCATGTCACACTGGCATTGCAGACCAGAGAGAGGAACCTCCATCTCTAGCTGCACAGCTGCAGCAAAACGCACTGCAAAATTTTCATTTTGGCGTTCATTCATCACATCCAGGTTCAAGATCAATGTTTTCTGAATGGATGAGTTATGGCGGGGAGGCTATTAATACGAATAGAAGCATGCAATTAGATGAATTGGTGCCTGTAAATGACCCATAGTGTGTGACTGTGCGTTTGAGTGTGTGCCCTGTAATGGGCTGGCAGCCCTTCCTGAACATTCCAGTGTCATTCTGGTGGTTCTTGGAATTGGCCCTGAGCCTCTTATGACCCCGTGCTGCATAAGCGATTATTTAACAAAGATCAGCATAACCGGTCTAAATGGAAACGCCGGCGCGGCTCATTCTGGGTCGCTGTCCTTTGCCCTGTTTCTGACACACACACACACACACTCCCCTGCGCCGCTTGTTTTTCAGTGACCACCTGTTTGCCTTTAACTCAATGGCTGCTTTGTTCGGGGCCCTAACGATCAGAGCCTCATGTCCTCTGACTAATATAATCAGTCTATGAGTTACTTTCCTGGGTAATGACATTAGGGCCTGGTGACTCTGATTTAGCCCACTTAGGCCAGGACACATCAGCTGGCCCACAGCAGCACGGAGGACCAAGGGGGTCTTGATCTCCACGCGGCACATTCTATAACAACGCTGATAAACAGCATCACTCCGGCTTTTCGCACATAAGCAGATTATGATTCGTGGGGATTAAAGCCCAGAGACACACAGTCTCATCTTGACCAAGACAATCTGAGCGGTTTTACAGACTTTGTTGCATTGAATTTATTGGGTTGTGGGCATTCGTATATCAAACACTGAAGGCCAAAAGAGAGAATCTAAAGTTAGACTTTGCCAGCAAATCAGAACAATCGTTTTCTACCTATTATTTTATTAGGAAGTTTCATTGACAATTGGTCGCCTCCTCTTCAAGAGAGGCTGACCAGTGAGGAACTCCAATACTCATACAGTTGCAGGGACAATAAAGACCATAACAGAACATCCTATTCCTCATGATATACACTCGTATTTAGCTGGCACTTTCTTCTAAAGAGATGTAAAAAAAAAAATAAAAAAAATTAAGAGAGAGACAGCCCCCAGGGCAAATGGGGGGATTGAGTCCCTTGCTCAGGGACAGGATGAGAACTCCCCTTACAAAATAAAACAAGACCTTCTTGTTCTCAACAATAATTGTATTTTTCAGGTTATTTTTGTATTATTTGACTCATGACTGCAATTTATTCATTAATCACAAGTGCTCACAGAATGGAAAAGATCTGAAAAGAAAGTGATTTAAAAAAAAAAATCCAGTCCAATTCTGAAAAAGATTTGTGCCATCTAATCACAACAGTTTCTGACTTGGGTGCTAAGCAGCACAAATATATAAAATTAACACAGCACTGTGGCTTCACGTGTCCCGGCTCAGACCGTTTGCTTTGTCTCATTTGCCTTTAGATGTTCCTAGTTCATCCCACAGGCTAAAAACATGCAGCTGGGTAAACTGGCCGCCTTAAATTACCAGGAGAATATGATGTCGGCAACCAGCAATGGCCGGGTATTCCTTCCAGGGAGTTACTTACCTTGTTCCCATAGCTGCTGTGATAAAATTCAGGCTCTGTGTGACCTTTTACTGAATTAGCAGCATGGTTCGGTAGAATAGCCACTGGATCACAGCATCCCCAACTCAGCAGGTCATTAACTAGCAATTGGCGTATTTAGACACATTAGTGATCTTTGTTATCTCCAACAGAGCCAACTTGTTCCATTCAAAATTTAATGCATTCCAAAGAATATTTATTTCAAAATTAAATTGTGATGGAATAGCTGTCAAACTTGAGAAAGGCCCTGTACAGCCACAGTAATAAGCCAACTGTACTAGCGGATGCACACACAGTGACAGACCTGTATTCATCCTTCTGGGGACGTCCTTGGGCAAAACAATGACAACCTTAACTGCTACCCAGCCCTGAACGTAACCAAACAAAATACAAGACTTTTAGAATTTTTAGTTTTGATTGCAGACA
>JAABNY020000025.1:4351270-4362006 GCA_015164015.2 Brevimyrus niger
GAAGCAGGCCGGCGGAGAGCGGGGAGGGACGGGAAGCAGGCCGGCGGAGAGCGGGGAGGGACGGGAAGCAGGCCGGCGGAGAGCGGGGAGGGACGGGAAGCAGGCCGGCAGAGAGCAGGGAGGGACGGGAAGCAGGCCGGCAGAGAGCGGAGAGGGACGGGAGCCAAAACAAGCAAGTCTGGCCACCTTCACGATGTCGGCCTGTGCCACGTCATAGTCGGGCTTCTCCTCCTCCTTCTTTTTAGCTAATTCCTTTGGGGTGTCCTCCAAGTCCACATCTTCCTCATCTTCCTCTTCCTGGGTAACGGGCAGCAGCGGAAACGCAGACATTCCGAGGTACCATGAGAACGTGCTGTCAAGAGACTCCTAAGCAAGACAAAAAGAGCGGGAAAAATAGCTAGCGCCCGAACCGTGCCCATAGCCGTCAAAAGCATCTGGCAACACAGCATACAGAAATATACACAAAATACATCATCTAATATTAAGAAAACACATTCGGAATAATCTGTGAAGCTTATATTACTCATCCATCTTCCAACTGCTTACCCACACACGGGGTGGGGGGGGGGGGGTAAAGAAAGGCTTAAGGCACAAGGAGGGAGGTACCCTTGGAGAAATCAATCACGCTGCACCTAACTCACTGGAGGGCAGGAGAGGGAACCGCAGAGAACACTGAAAGAATAAACGTCACTCACACAGAACGAGCGAGGAATCCAAACATACATGTACAATCAAGGGCACAGATTGTGGTTTGGACAATAGGGAAGTCACCAATACTGAGGAAGTGTGTGTGTTTAGGGGGTGGGGGGGTTAGGACTGATTTGGTCCCTACCAATGCTAAAACCAAACCTATGCCCTTGTGTATAATGTACTATAGTTCTGCCTGTTCAAGCCAACAGTAATGTCCTACATCTAAGCCATTTATATCAGCTCCTGTTGCTCCAGCTCTTGCAGAGCTTTCTGATCTGAAGGCTTCATCCATCTTCAGTCAGCTGGCGGTGAACTGCTCTCGCTGAGCTCCTCAGAGCCAACATCAACTAGGACACATGCAGGTAAAATCTGCTTAACACAGCACCCTCCACTGTCAGAGACAAGAGGTGGCAGGGCAGGGAACCACTGGGAAGCTCATCCCATACAGAGACAGAGCACCCAGAGAAATGAGGATGAAAGACAGGATGGTGGAGAAGACCATCAATCCAACTGAGCAAGGTGCTGACCAACGTCCTGCATGCAAATGCCAATCGAGAATGAAGACTTCCAGGGGCAGCAGGATATGGAACAATGGTGCAGGGAAGGATCCTCATCCTGGTACAATCACTACAATCACTATGGACACATGGTCTTGCACAAAAAAACCACCCAAGTTAATGAAGGCCAGCTAGCCCTAATTGGACCAATAACTCTAATAAGGATAAGTAGGACCAATCAAGGTTTGACAGAGTGCTTTGGAAACTCGTTTATGGATTTGGTTCTGTTTAGAATATTAGGCCTTTTCCATTATAAATGCTAGACTAAAAAGCTTTTACTGTATTCTAATTAATTAAGGCAAAGAAACATAAAATGATATTTCATGGCACATGAACTCAGAGTATGAATAAGAGCAGGCAGGTAAGCAGAGGAGACGCATGGGGGGGTGTTAGGGGGAGATAGAGAGGGGAAAACAGCATGATCTCATACCACAGCCCTTGCCCCAGAAGGCTAAAACTCAGCCAATTAATCATCAGCATCACCCCAGCACCCAATCACAAACGTAATTCCCATGGTTCCCCAACAACAATGGGGCTGCATGCACTAAAGAAACGCAACATCCTTAGGGAAACCAGTCACGACCGAAAAAGCACCAGGACTCGGACAGCTGTGTTTGACCTCAGCTTGATCTAAAAAGCATGAAAAAACACCCTAGTTATATTTAACATCTTACCACTAAGCAGTAATGACTATGGACTGCCGGGCTTGTACTTAACCTTGATTAGTATACTGGTAATCAAATGTGCAAAGATTCTCTGAATTAATAACAGACACATCATTATATATAAAATTGCATCAATCCACCCTTTTTTTTAAGCAGGCATTATAATCTTGGAATATGTGAACGTCATAAGAGAGCAGTGTTTGCATCATCAGGTGCACCTGGTCCTGGAAAGTAGCCTCATATTTCTTGGCTGTTAAATGGCCATGCAGAACAATCATGGGAAACAATGACTCCCACAAGATGGTACCACAATGGCTTCCTGTGACCTTCTCCAAAAGTAATGATATCCAATTGTATGATAAAGGGGGAGAGATCGATCAGACCACACTACGCATCGGACCACCAGACTCCATTCCACCCCTTAAGGATGCAGACGTTGTGTTTCTTGCATCAGGTGACGTACACTAACCCTGGATACAGGCAGGTTCCGAACAGCAGTCCTTGTATAAAATTCCAGCTTTGTGAAACTCACAACATGCAGATTTCATTAAAGGGGCCATATAATGCTCATTTTCAGTGTCCATAATTTATTTTTGGAGTCTACTTGAATAGATTTCTACGCTTCTATCTGCCAAAAACATAATTTTTCTCATACTATACATCACTATTCAATCTGTCTGAAATGCTCTGTCCCACTGACCAAGCACACTGCCCATCATAGCGATTCTGTGCAGGCAGCCTGCAGTGACTCTCGCCGCCAAGGCTGTCACCCTAATCACTAATACAGCTGTGGATAAGCCACAGTTAAGGAGGTAGGAAGATATGCTTTCCCAGCATCTAGACATTACACTCTGATTGGCTGTTGATGAGTCCCAACTACGAAGCTAACTAGGGAAGGACTGAGTTACACAATTGAAAACACATATTAAAAATGCATGATTAATTCCCTAACCCCTGTTATTAACAGGTAATTACATGTCAACTCAATTACAAAACAAGAACAAACAGTTAATGTTAAAGGGTATGTTTCTTTTGGTCTGCTGCTTCTTTTGGCTGAATGGCTGCCATGGCAACTACCTACTATATAATCACTGGATGAGAGATTTAGCAGGATGCGTTGGCTGACCTCAAGAATTTACTCCAACACAAGCTGAGCTGTCAAAATGAGCCGACTCACCGGGTGGGTAGATCACACTCAGTGCACGTCTGCTGGGTTTTTAAGACGCTCCTACTCAAATCCCTCGTGACCCATTCAACTGGGGCTCATACTCACCAGCAGGCTTAGCAGGATGCCCTCCCCCACCACGGAGAACCTGCCAGAAAACGCCTCTCACCTCGTCTTCGGGGGACACCAGCAGGCTCCGGAGGGCGTGAACCGCCGCTGCCATCACTCCCTCCACAGCGTCGTCCAGGGCAAAGCGCAGCAGGAAGACCAGGCCTGCATCCAATAGTGTGGACAGCACACTGCCCCTTACGGAGCAGGCAAAGTCACCAGCACGGGCCTGAGATGGAAGCACACCAACAGCTGGCAGCTGCTTATTTATGCTAATTAACCAAGTACCACCGCAAAACTGCCAAACAGGTACTGCCTAACCATACTCCTTACATCAAGGCTGCCTGCTCGTGTTTCTGCATGCAAATGACTGCTGTACTTCTGCAAGGTAGCCAACCTAAAACTCTACTTTAAAACAAAGCACAAGCCTAAAAAATACGAGGTAATAAAAGGCAATGAAGCAGCTAAATGTTTATGGTTCTCCATGTATCTGGAGATCCTATCCCAGATTACACAGTAGTGGCAGAGGATACTCTGGATGGTGCACCAGTCTGCCGGGCAAGCATAATACATTAATCATCTCCAACAGAGAACCAGCAGCAAATAACTGCTGTTCTGATTTTACAAACCGGGAATGTGAAGGATTGTCTTTCGCAAGTAATTCATCCCATTGGTTTATACAAGGAGCTGGTGAATTTATGGTGAAGTTGAGTGAGTCCTTGACAGAGCAGCAGAGCCTAGCACTGTGATGCGATTGGTCGAATGAGAAGGCGGAAAGGGGGGGGGGGGGTTACCTTGGTAATGATGTGGGCAAGGGTGGTGAGTGCCAGGCTTCGCTGCTGGATCACCTGACTGCGACTGAGGAGGAAGAGCTCCTGCAGCGAGTAGCCGGCCAGCTGGCGAGAGAGAGAGAGAGAGAGAGAGAGAGAGGAGCATGAGCTGGGCGATACGCCGGCAGCCGACGCCCATGCGAACTCCACGCCCGCTTCTCAACTGACCTCCGGCTCGTCTCCATGGTGATGCAGACCGAGGTGTGTCGGCAGGTCTTGCGTGGGAGGGATCAGGGCCCCCTCGAAATCGAAGCGTGCCTGCATGGCCTGAGTGCACAGAGGGTCTCTGGTCACACTGTGGCTCCTCGCCAGGCCTTCCTACCCCAGCCGGCTACCCTCACCTTCCTGGTGCCCCGCTTCCTGGGGGCCGGCAGGCTCCTCATCCACTCCAGCTTTTCCGGCTCCAGTTTGTTCATGTGCAGCCACTCTTTCTTAGGCTGGATGGGCAGGTCCTGCTCTAGAGGGGGACATGCGGAGGCGTTAGGCATCAGATATGTCTGCTCGCGATATCCTTACAAATCTACAACACACACGGCCCCTAGTATCGCACTTTTGCAGCAAAGTCAATGCAAGGACAATAACGCTTTTCCAATATTCTTCCTCATGGGGTACTTGTCTTCTCATCTATCCAATCTTGCTCTTCATAGCGTCCTGGACAGACCTGAACTTGAAGCCCAAGGCCAGCCCATACTCAAGACCTTGTGACCGAGCCGCGTCCAGCTCAGTCCACTCAGTACTAGAAACCCAGACCTGAAACTGCAGACATTTGAGTCATACGCATATACGGAGAATGATTTTCACAGACATCATTTTAAAACTGCGTGGCTGACGCACACTGGAAAAATGTTGGAACTGATGTGAAAGACTGTTCAGATATTTCTTTAACAAAAACCCAATAGAAAAAACTGACCCGAAACCTGAAACTTTGTCAGGGGCCGTCAGGCTCAGGTCAAGTTGGGTCACAGACCCTTGTTCCATAGGACACACAGACACAAATACAGGTGACAACAAGTTTTGGGGACACAGCACAAGGTCAGTTAGCGTCCCAGGAGCAACTGAGAGTGAGAATCTTGCTTAAGCGCCCACAGGTGGTATCACTCTGCTGGCCAGAGGATCTGAGCCAGCAGCCTTTGAACCACGGGCACGTGGTCCTCACCTGCAGAGCCGAGCGTCTTTCGCTATACTGAGAACCAGAAAGAAAACTGAGCCTCTTTGGTACTTAATGAACTATAGGGCTGGCAAACGTGATGATATTGTTTCAGAAAGTGTCAAAAATAGAAACTTAAAAATACATCACAAAACCACTAATAAGACATCTTGGGGGGGGGAGGCAGAGGGCAGTTTGCCAAGCACTCAGGGGAGGGTACTGATGACAATAAAATTTTCTACTATACACATTTATATACTTCTAATATACATAATAAACTTAACATTAAGGCTGAAGACACTATTGAAATTCACTGATCCATCATATGCATGCAATAAGCCTCTAAAGCCCTATTATTCAAATCACGGTCCTCGAGGTCCCACTGCTGGTTTTCCAGGCTTCCTTTATCTGTGAGCAAGGTGGGAAGCCTCTGACCAATCAGATTCAGTAATTATTAAACTAACTACCTGGGAGAACTGAAAACAAGGCCTGGATTTGGAATCAAGATCCAGATTTGAACAACCCTGCTCTAAAGTAACATAATCCACATATGGTCTGTTTGTACTAGTGATGACTCAGAAAAATGGGGGGGGGGGTGTTAATAAACAATCTACCCTTCACATAACTCCACTTTTCACTGGACTTAGCAGTCTGTGCACAAAAAAATCTAATTAGAAGGAATGAATAAAAGATCGAGAAGTTAATTATAAAACTTGCAGATGAGCTCACACTCCAACTGCATTGGCCCACATGTGCAATTCCTGCGCAAGCACATTTTCCTGAAAACACAGAGGGACGACATCTACAATGAAACAAACAGCATAAAACGAGGCCATAAAAAGCCCTGGGCACTCCTCCTGTCACAATCTGGGAACAGCCAATTCCCCTGGATCAATAAAACCTGCATCTTCTCCAAAGCCTATCGGCTGGAATCTACACCATGCAGCTGGATTCATTGTGCAGCTCTGCGGCCCCCAAGGCCACCATGACCGAGAGGGCATCACACTGAAGAGCCTCCGCCATTCTCTGGTTTCCATGCAACTCAGTTCAATGGCCCTTAACCATTAATAAATTAAAATATTCCTTGCAGTGCCAGTCAAATGCGCAATCACCTAAAAACAGATTACCAACAAATAAATGCATTAAACATGGATCGTACACAAATAATTCAGGCTAATCCGGAATTCTACTTTTGAACGTTATTACCTTTTCTTTTTTTCATGCTTAAAGTGGCAGCAGAGAAATCCAACCAATCACAAGTGGCCTGGAGAGCCATTGGTACAAAAAATGGTAAAATGGTGGGGGGGGGGCTCTGCGGGTCACAGTGCCGTTTCTGTGTTTGTCCCCCTCTCCCCCCTCCCAGGCCCGCATGCTCCTGCTGACCTCCCAGGTTTTGAGGCCGGCAGGATCTAGCGGGGACCGGCTGTGCTAATCACACTAACTGAAATCAATAGCGGGCAGTCAATGCGGACCGTGACGGAGGAAAGCAGCCCCAGGATCACTGTCATGGTGCTGAACCGCATCCTCCACAGCAGGGGGCTTCGCAGCAATTACTCAGCATGCAAAGGGGGCGGGGAAAAGCAGGACAGAAATAGGCCCTCCACAAACAAATAAATGACCTCCGGGCCAATGTCCAGTTCAACTGGGAAGCAGCTTATTGGAATAACAGATGGGCCAATCGGAGACAGGGCTGCACAGATGTACTCACCACAATTCATTATTTTGATAACACAAAAGAAGTACTAACTGGGGAAGGTAGAGGCAAATGCCTCATTAGTGCAGTAGGGGGGGCATCAGTCACATCACCTGAAGGTCCTGAAGTAGAGCCTCACAAAGAGCAGGTTCGCTTTCTTATGCTCCGTCCCGCATTCAATCCGGCCTCCTAATGACAATAAAGTTGATCTGAGCCGACGTGCTTTGGGACTGTCATGACAGGCCTGGAAACAGGCTCCAGAAAGTCCCATTAGCTGATTCAACAGATTCATTCGAAAATCTCTTTGGAACAGCTCTAGGTATTTAGATTCCAATTATAGAAATATGATCTACAGATAAGAATAGGAATCCTTGCCTTCCACGGGATATGACGTTTGCTTTGGGAAAGCCTTTTTTCCCCCCCGATAATGATGCCGTACTAGAACGCGCTTCCCCGAAACATGGCTCTCGGGAACATTTTTCCCCATTACCCTCCCTCAGACGGAGGTGTAAGGTTACGAAAGCTTCCTCTTGGGATACGATGTTGCTAAAGGCTTTGAATGCAGGGCACTTTACAACCTAAAGCACCAATGTGTTTCTCAGCCCGGAACAGGCTGCAGTTCTCCCCGCTTCACTGTCCAAGCACCGCTATTCAGCAGCTGCTAAACCCTGGGTAAGGGCAGGATGATGTGCAGTTCATTTTAGGACTCAAACCATTTTCTCATTAATAATTGGGGCTATTTCCTTCAGAGTGGAGGCTGGGCACAGTGGGTGCAGCAGTAATTCCAAACTGGTGGATGGAAAACAATCCAGTTACAGCAGAACAGAATTTACCATCACTGAAAGTTTCATACCAAGAATACGATTTTTCCTTTAATTTTTCTTAAAAAAAAAAAAAATCTTATAAAATGATTTATCCTAGAAGATCTGGCCTGCATTTTCAGTAACGCAAGCAGGCACATTTCAGCTCTTCACTAAATTTAGCCAGAGTGGCATGAAATCTGCACTCACATCCGCAAATCGGAGAAAACAGGGAATCCGCTGACAAGGGCTCAGCTGGTGGCAGAAGAGTTCCATCTGAAAACCTTTCCGCTCAAACTTCAAAGATCGTTTTAAACATTAACGAGATAAGCCATTCAGAATAAATTATTCCTAAACATAAAAACCTCAAAACTTGTCTCTAGTCCCAGCTCTGAATCTAATCCTATTAGTGTCTGTACCGAAGTTACAGGCTGTGCCTCTAAGAACAGGGAGAGTCTACATCAAAAGACCTTTTCCCCTTTGGCTGTTCTTCCAGATGAGAGGCACAGTAGATGTGATGCCCCTTTAGACATCCTTTTGAAAACATGTCCCTTATCACCCGACTTAAACTCTCTTTACAACACCTCCATTTATTTCACACTTCACTAAGCTCCAGAACAAAAGATTACATGATGAACTCATTAAAATTTTATTCGTATTCTGAATCTCATAACTTTAATTGCTTCATGTTAAGTCTGCTAAATATGCATGCTCTTTTTGCACTGATTTTGTAACTTGCATGCATTTCTTTTTATCTCAACTGAAATGAGGAAGGTTCTTTGCTATAAATAAACAAAAAAATGAAAGCCTTGCTATTTTTCTGCAGCATGATCTAGTCCTTTATACAAGAAAATCAGTAAGTTTTCAGATTTTTCATATTCCATCTTTTAAGTGATTACCTGAATTTTCAGAAATTCAACAGAATTCTTAAATATGACTACACATACAACAAGCAATATGGCCGTGTTTTGCAAAGCAAGGGTTCACTCATTAACAAATAGGCTTTTCAAACTGAAACTTTGCATAACAAAATGCAATGTCACAACCACCGTGTGTACAAAGGACAGAAACGTTACAAACTGCAAAACTGAGAGTAGAATAAAAATCATAGCTGTTCATTTAATTGTTAGTCAAATACAACAGCCCAACAGAAAAATCAAGAAATCAGCTGTATTTATTTTTGATGTAAACATTGAGCTACTTATGTATATGAAGAGATATGATACTTCATATTCTCTGCCACTAACTGAATGAGAATAGAAAAGAGGCACTTCATTTATTCATGCATTACAGTCTGGTTAGCTTAAACCATATTGCTTTATACCTGCAGCATCTGCACACATCTCATGAGCATATATTCATTACATATGGTCAGACCAACTCCAAGAACCTCCTCTTCACTGTAGCTCCCCAAGACATCACAGCAAAACACTGTACTGAAGTCCCACTTCCATGCCCCCAAGTCCCTTCCTTACAAGAAAAGTTGTCCAGAACAACCATAATAGCATAAAGGGATTCATCACTTTAAACTTGTTTTAAAGGCCTGGGGAAAAGTTATTCATTACACAGCTGACAGCACATTTTCCAAAGCCCAAAAACAATGTCACGTGTATTTATCAGAAATAATCAGAAAAGTGGTTCCAATTAGCAACTGTGCTGTTTATGTTTTTAGCGTCAAACTGCAACAAAACCCTTCTGCTTACCTGTAATGGGAGGGGGGGGCACAAAATCAGGCCCATCAAGCTGCATGTCTTCCTCGAGAGGGTCTAGGGTCTCGGAAGCAGTCTTGTCACCAGGCTGCTCGCTCTGGGCAGGGGCTGATGTCGCCTTGGAGGGCCTCTGGCTTTTATGGGACCTGACGAAATCTACCAGTCTGGGATCTGAGAGGCAGAGACATGCGTTCCTCAGGGTCACTTGATGCGACTTACAATCATGAGTCGATAAACACGAAAAATATTGGCACGTATGGAACAGTAGTGAAAAAGGGGCGTTCACCGGGAGCCCACGGGAATTAATTACTTTCCCTCCGCTTCTCCAGGTGACAGTTACAGTGGCAGCATGCCGAGCATCTTCCGGGAGACCCCAAGACCTTCCCAAACCAGCTGGGAAATGTATTCCCTTCAGCATATCCCAGGTCTGCCCCAGGGCCTCTAGTAGCCCAGGTGGGAACGTTTTAAGATGCCCAAAGTACCTCAGCTGACCCTCACAATCTGATTCACGGTGCCTCCAGATCTCCAAATACCTCACACTGACACAGACAGTGAGTACAGCAACACAAAGGAATAACATTTCTGGCCACAACCTTGTTTTTTTGGAAAGTATCAGCCCCTGAAGTTCTTACCTAGCTGAGCCAACAGCGTTTTCTGCATCTCTAGGACCTCACTCTGAGGCAGGCTTTGAAGCTTAACCTGATTCTCCTCGTGGATCTTCTGGGCTTCAGAAGAGCCATCTTGCTGACTTAGTCCCTGGCCGGAGACCAGCCTGGACATCTCCTTTCCACCATGTACTACAACCATAAATACAAAAAGGATACAGATTACACTCTATTATTCAGCCACAGTGAACAATTCCAGAAATTACTGCATTTGTTATACGCCCAACCCATTATGTTCTAGTTAGATACTCACCCTCAGATCCTAAATGGGCCGATTCAGTCACCATGGAAACCCCAGGTAGATTATCTGACCCCTGAGCACCAAGGCTTGGACAATGAGCCTCTGAGTTGCCATATGAAGTGAGGGACCTTTCTTTTGCTTTCTGAGCTGCAATCTTTTGAGCAAAAATGCTCTTTTTGCCACGTGTACCTGGAACCGGACCTTTTCCCTACAGAAAAAAACATCCATGGTCATGATCATGAACAATAGATCATGAAAGCACAATGATCCCAGGTTTCCATAAGAAATACAATGTGCCCAAAATTATGAATAATAATCACCATTCATTACCATGAACTCTACTGGTCTCATTTTAATAGCAATTCTGGTCTCAAATGTATGGCTCATGACATTTTAATTCAACAAGTGGCTTTTGCATCCCGATTTTTGATTTTGATTAAAACTGGCATGTGAATTGCACATCCTT
>JAABNY020000025.1:4366428-4387179 GCA_015164015.2 Brevimyrus niger
GACAACCACATGTTTGACATTTGCTCTGGTTAGCCGGTTCGTACTTGTCTTACTAGAAGGCCAAAGATACGTGAGGGTCGCCTCTCTGTTTGCTCCCTTTATCTGTCTCCTTAGGTCATCCTGTCCTGCCAGCGGGCCAGTCAGTTTTCTCGTTTCTATTATTTACGCCCTTCTAAAATCATTCCCACAGTAGCTCATATGCATTTTAATCACCAAATCAACATTTAAGGCTTATACTCAAGGATAAACACGTAGCTTTCAGTTTATATATCTTTATATAGAAAGCACTTCTTTACACAGCATGAAGTGGGACTATGGAATAGTTTTCCTTGTGTTCCTTTAAATCCGCACTGGATAAGATTTTAACAGTTCTGAGCTATTAGTTGAATTCTCCTCAAATGAGCTTGTTGGGCCGAATGGCCTCCTCTCATTTGTAAATTTCTTATGTTTTTTAATGGCTTGCCTTGTTCGTTCATGCAATGAAGCATATGTGGCTGGAACTGAATATATACAATAGGCAAAACACTGAAGAGGTTTACATAGTGCTGGACTACAAATCAGAACAATTAAGATACCAGATATAAGGGATTTTTTTAATGTGCTGTGATTGCTGTTCATTCATGTGCAATTCATGATGGTTCCAGTATCACAAACATAGTCACTTTCCTGGGATATTCAAGCACTACAGTGCCATAAGTTTGCAGAGAATGGTGCAATAAACAAAAAACATCCAGTCAGCACCAGTTCTGGGATGAAAAAAATCTTGTGAATGAGAGAGGTCAGAGGGGAAAAGTCAGAATTAAAGCTATCAGGAAGGTTAGAAGTATAAAGATGACAGCTCATAACAACAATTGTGTGCAGAAAGGCTTATCCGGACATCTATATTTGGAGGCAGAAATTGGTCTTGTTATTTATAACAGTAAAATGTGCTTTCCAATTACATCGTTTGAATATACACGTAATACACTTTGAGATTGAAAAATCAGAGAGATCAGAGGACATAGCTGTACGGTGCACAGAGGCAGAGATGACAGAGATACCGAGGTATCCGTGTCTTCCTTTTGTTTAATTGCGTTTTCCACGTCAAAAACGTCTGAACATTTTGATTCATATTCAAGAGCCGGTACGCTCAAGTTACAAGCTGAAGGGGGGCATTTGTTAACCCTGAGGGTACTGCACCTTGCAATTTTGTTCAAGGACAATTGGATTTCAAATCGTGGATTTGCACTTTCACAGCGGTGCACGTTATCAGGTACTGAACATATAGGGTAACCATTCTATGCTTCTATGAGATTCGCGCTGCGGCTGTGTTTTCCGGCAGTTTTCAAGTTTTCTGATTTTTCTCGAGAATATTTTGTTGGCGGTGTGCATAGTTTTTAAGTGTTTTGGCTGTGTCCAGATGGCGTGTACATTTTTATTTGTTGTGGCTGGTGCAGCACACACAATTCGCAGGATTTCCTCTGTCCTTGAATGTGCCTGACAGGCTCTGCAGTCCCGGCGTCCCCGCCCCCTGTTTTCTGTGATGGAAGCACCCTAAACGGGATCCCCGTCCTCCTTGGCTGCGAACCAGAGGCAAATCGGTACGGGGAAAGCAGTGAAGCGGACCGAAATTAAAGTGGGGAGCGGAGCAGTTTGGCTTTTGGTACCTCGCGTCTGCAATGTCAAGGCAGCAGGATGTTATCTCCCGAATTGGAAACTGATACTGCTGCAGAAGACACGGCGCCCAACAGCCCAAATGGAGTCGAGGATACCCCGACCAGCTTGGAAGCCTTGGAAGAGGTGAGACGGTACCCGGAATGAAGTCGCCTGTTATATGCCTCTAACAAGATAACCGCTGGAGGAGATGCGGCCGCTATCTTTATATTAGCACATAAAAACCTGTGGCTGCTGTCCCGGCTTATATAGTAAATATTAGATTAGGTGACACGAGACTGTAACATTTTACTTGACATATCTTAACAAAATATGCTTGCAGGAATACTTATACGCAATTTTGAAGGAAAATATACATTAAATATCTGTATGATTTGAGGGTGCGAGCGGTGCAGTCGCACTGTTGAGGTCACTCACACCTGCACCTTGCAGTGCGTATGACAATTTTATATCAGTCTGACCTGACTTTAATGAATATTCATGTTAGAGACACTGGCATTTCATAAGGCCATGACACTGCAGATCAAGCTGAAATTGATATTTGACTAATACAACGTAGCAAAAACTAAACTTGTGCTTGTTTTATTTTTTTCTTTCCGTATGAGATCAGTTGAGCTGCAGTAGTTTACAGCATGTTTTTTTTTTTTTGAGTGGTTTGTTCTGTACTGCATGATTGGAAAGGGGGGGGGGTAACTTTACAGGAAGCCTTTTGTTGGCCATATATCTGATTCCTGTAGCTAAGCTCAGCCTGTGAAGTTTGCTGGCTCAGCAGATGAGTACTTTTGAAGTTCAGCCAAATGAAATACATTGACTTCATCTTCAAGTGTCCAGCCTCTGGGCGGCCAAGCCAAGCCAAGCCAAAACTAAATTCTAAATCATAGAGCCAAGTCTCTTTTAGGCTCTGTCCAAAACAGCTCCAGGACAGGTACTGGAGAGGGACCTTTACTCTGACAAAAGCTTGCTGTTTACAGTATGTGTTGCTGGTTACAATACATTGAATAGGACTGCTGCCTTTTAACTGTCAGCAAGTCGTGAGTCCTACTGCAGCCTTGCTCCTCTTTGGCTCTTGGTTTGATTCCTGTAGGATTTGCATGCTCTCTCCACATTCATTTGGGGCTCCTCCAGGTAGTCTGGTCCAACGACATATTTTAGGAGGACAGGTGTCTTTAAATTGGCTGTGGGTGTGTTTGATTGTGCTCTTTGATGGACTGGCATCTTGTCCAGGGTGTACTTTGCCTTTTTACCAGTGTCATCCTGGGAAGGAAATTCAGCCATGTTGTGACCCATCAATAAATAAGTGGTTCTTTACAATGGATGGTACAAGGTGCTAAACCTGTCGCCCTACTTATAAGCAGGTAAAATAAATATTCTAAAAACAATATTTATATGTTTCATATTTGATTTTATAAATAAAATGTTTAAACTGTTTAATTGTATCATTTTTAATATCCACATTTTCACAATTATAACGGAATTACAAATGAATTATACAATGTTGCAATGTTATTGTACACAGAATTGCAACATTTTTTTCTGCACAATATGCCAAATTCTTGAGATGCATTTCTTTCACTTGGTCTGAGTGGTTTTGTAACAATCAGATTTTTATTGAAAATTGATTAAGCCGTAACTGAGTGCCAGTTAACTGTCAGAGACATTTACACGAGTTTGACAATCAGTAGGTTTCATAAATAAATCCCTGAGAGAATCAATTGAAATGCTGTGGTTTACTATCAACACCCTAACCCGCTAGTGATTTCATAAAGGGGAAAAACCAGACATATAAGTAAATCTTGTTTTATGTACTGTGCTGTAGACCGATTCTGAGAAGGTAAAATTTTCATAGCATGGCAAAGTAATCGTATGCTTTCTAGGTTTTAGGGAAAAATGCGTTTGGGATTCAGTCCTGGCTAGAAGAGGGCAGCTGTCTTAGTTATTCTATTACTGTTTTTTAGCATTCTCCTCACAGGACAGGAGACTGCGCGTCTAATAGTAAAGCTCTCTATAGGTCCATGGAGATGGAGGCTTCAAGGCCTGAGATGCTTTGCACCTGCCGACAGTTAGCTTTGGCCCGGCCCTCAGCGTGGTCTACCTGTCTGGAAGATGCCTGCAGCTCCATTGCTCTCCGCTGCATTGCGTTTGGTTACAACCAGAATACCCACTGAAATGTAACATCGATCCTTAGGATAACCCCCAGAATCACAACCATTATATACGTAAAGGTGATTTATACAATAAAAAGACTTGTATGTCTTACATACATTCTCATCGAACTTCACGTTTCCAGTGGTCTGCCACTAGCTGATTGTAATAAATGGTTAGGCACCACAATCACAAATTACCCAAAAGCCAGTTGTAACAATCAGGGGCAGGAGCAAGGGATTCTGGGGCCCCTGACAAAATGTCACCTTGGGGCCCCTTGTGGAGCAGGAGGTAATCCTCCTTGGTAAATTTTACTGCCTGGAGTTCCCACCATTCCAAGACTCCAGAAAACATATCTGTTTTACCTGCCCCCCAGGCAGTGGCCCTGGTAACAATGCTTAACTCTTTACATGAGTTGATTTTTTTTCATGTTCCAAGGCTATTTTTGTGCTTCGCTGGTTTGGATATTGTCCAACAAGCTGTATTAGTCTTCTGTCTAACTATCATGCTTACTGTGCTTCTGTCTGGTGTCGGGTGCAGATTTACTGCCACTCCGCGTGCAGAAACCGTAGCTTTGCTGAAATCCCCAAAGGAATTCTCTGCCTCATGTACTTTTTTTTTTACTACTGATGTTGCTGAAAGAAGCCTGTTCAGGATCATATTGACTGACAGCCGGCCATTTGCGGGACCTCAGCTCGTTATCCATCGACAGTGTCGGCAGCAGTTCACCTATGACCTCAACGCGCCACTGGCTAATCTATACGATTAGCTGAATACAGCTGGCCTCTGCTTCATCCGTGTCTTTTGATCAATTCGCTTTGGCTCTGAAGTGTAGGGCCCCCCCCCCCCTCCCCGCCATTGTTGTCCTGCTTGACGATGTCGCCAAGCCGGCAATGCAGATCATGGGGCCCAGAAGTCAGTTATCAGAGATAATAAATGTGAAACAAATAATAAGCAGTACTGAGCACTTTTCCCTTTCTAATCTAATCATTCAACCTACAATATTAGTTATATGCTACATCTGCAATATGAGCTGTATTTGTATAATTATCAAGATTAGTCAATGGAGGGTCTTATAAGCAGAGATGAACATAACTGGTATGTAAGTACGCATTTGCCGTATATAAAGCAATACATGTTGCAATATCTTACCATATCAGCACAGATGCATACTGATTTTATATGCATTTATCCTGCCGTGACAAGAAATTACCATGCACCTTAACCTTTGTACCACAAATGAAGTACAAACTAGCTGTATAAAGGGTAAAATGCATGATATCATGTCACGGCAGCGCATATGCACATAAAATAAGTATGCATTTGTTCTGTTACAACAAGAAATTGGCAAACATATTGGGTTATAGGGAGAGTGTGTACTTGTGTACCAGTTATGTGCATCCCTGGTTGTAAGTATGATGTATGAAATTCAGAATGTGTTACATTTTTGTTAAAAGAGGATTAGTAGTTGTTAGTGCTGTTTGTTTGGGGATGTTTCTGCCATTGTGACTTGTTATCTTCCCCACCTTAACCCCCACTTTACAAGTCGTTATTTCTCAGGGTGCCCCCATTGATATGTTTGGGGGGTCTGTAGTGGGGGGGGGGGGGTTGACTTATTCGTAGGTGCTCTCAAGGGACTCTTGACCCACTAGGAGGAAAGAAATGGAAAAGCAGTTCTCACGTTCTGGAGTCGACGCCCCATGCACCCTTCCTGGGGGGAGCAGCCTGTTCGGCGCGCCAGATGGGGTTGCTACATCTCAGTGGATTCCACAAAGTCTTTGAGAGAATTTAAGTCAAGGGCTGACTGAGTGAAAATCTGCTTAGCATTATACCTCACAGAGAAGCTTGGGGTAATTGCTGAGTTTCAAAACATGAGTGCAAAGAGAATTTTAAGAATGTAACCTACCAATAGCCTTAAAAGGTAAAGGTTACTACAGATACTTTACAGCCATGGACTTGGGGGGACGTTAGAAGACGTTAAATACTACATGAGATTTTTTCAGATAAGATAGTCACAGCCTAAATGAGCGCCTTGCCATTGATGAAAGTATGATGGAGGACCAAGAAGGAATAGCTCCATGGCTCTGGTTTTCAAAATAGCCAACACTGCATCTTCTAGGACGAGGAGATGGATTTCCTCTGAAATTGAATAAGACAGAGCATATTTCAGCAGACCGTGGCACCAGGGAGATTTGACCACAAGAGACTGCAGATGTTTTGTTGGCAACTTTTTAGAAGTATTTCTGTTGGTGGGTAAATATTTTTTACGTGTTTATTTTTTAATGTAGCGATTTAACTCAGTATGTGCAGTACATTTTTCATTTGTGTCAGTTTTATTTTACGTTTTAATGAAAATAATCCTTTGTGTGTAATGGAAAAGTTCATTTTACCTTAATAATACTATACTGTATACGATGCTACAGATAGCCAGTAATCAAAGTGAAAGTAAATGAATCATTGTGGTGGCGAATAGATCGATTGGGTTTTTCGGAAGGAAGAAATCCCTGTCAGGCCTGCAGAGAGTGGTGGGTCCTAATGGACATCGCTATGGCGATTTGCCCTAAACTTGAATAGGAAGTTTCAGGCTCTTGCAGGGCATGAGGAAGACATAACTTGGTATGCACCAGTTATACCCACCAGTATTGATAAATATTGATTCAAGCTAGATGGTTTCCCAACGATGAATCAGCCTTCACAACAGTCTTTAGGTAAAAACTTGTATCAATCTGCAGTGAGACATCTCATTACCATGAGTCTGTACAGCAAGTAAATATTAGCTGCCTGGTCATCTGTGAAAAGCACATTTTCGTTTGTTTTGTTTGCATAGGGGAGCTGGAGCTGGAGCTGGCTAATTATAAATAATGCCAACTTATATCCTGTTGTTTTGCTCTAATTACAGAGTTAGCAGGATGTGAATGGCCTCTGTACGCTCCACCGCGCTTTGGTTTTGCTCTGCGCCACTTGTGTTATGCTGTGCAACTAAAAAATTCATTTTTGGGCATTTCTTTTGTAATTTATCTGACTCCAGCAGCAAGAGGGTCCTCTGCTGTGAGGAGAACAAAGCAGGGTCTTGGAAAAAAAAAGCTGCAATGGTGTATGAACATCAGGTTATCAGGGTCTGGACACTTAATTTTATCTGATTGATAATGAGACAAGTAAAGTGAATGAACTGGCCTACCAACTGACTTCACCCTGCCCTGGTCAGTTCACACCCTCATCTTTGTCATAGACTCATGTTTACATTTAAAATTTATCCTTATAATGCATCCCATGATTACCTATGGTCACCATGGTTATGAAATGAACAGTTATATTATATCTCTACGTCAGTACCACCACGTGAGTTCACCGGTTCATTCCCTAAATTTGACACTGTCCTGATATTTATACGAAGCCTTAAAGGAAAGCAAATGAATTATTATACTTTTAAGTCGTGCCGATGTGATGAAACCGCGTCTACTTTAGGAAGTACTTAGCAGCCATGCTGTGGTGCTCCAGATTGATTGATCTGACCACAGTGGGATTGTACCCCTACTCTCTGGGGTGAAACAATGAATGTTCTAATCACCTAATCACATTAAAGCATTCAGGCCTCGAGGCCTGTTTGAATCGCAATGCTACATATAAGATATAAATTAGTATATATATATAAATATATAAATTCGTATATGTTTCGCTTTATACACCTACCATAGACAGTGGGCAGCCCCCCCCCCCTAAATTCTCATTAACTTAAAACATCGTTAAGCTGCATACTCATCTGTGAGGCCTCAGAGCTTATTCACGCGCCATAGCTCGAACGGGACCCAACCCCCAAGAGCTTAAAGTCACACTGCTGCTCCCCGGCTCTGGTGGCGCCGTTAGCGGTTAGCGGCATCTGCTCCGCAGCTTGATCAACGTGTGTCTTCAACAAGCTAAGCAGGGTGCTGTGGCATTCAGGAGTCTGAGAGATCAAAGGCACACGCTCCGGCAGGTTGGGGCTGGGCTGGTGGGAGTTAATGGTGTTGCCAAGCAGCTGCCAGTTTCCCGGCTAGCCTCCTGCATGGACTGATAGCCTTATTGTGCAGAGTCGTGAAGTCACTGACAGGACAGACACAGAAGAGCTCTTGAAAAGAGGAGCAATTTATTGCCAGTCAGAACTGCAGCTGTGAGCTGTTTCTGAGACGTTTGGTGCGATTCCTATAGTAATCTCTGCATTTGACTGGCTGTGCCATATTGGATTCTTTAGAAATCCCTCTTGTGGACATCATATAATTTCAGCTGGATCCTTGGATTACATAACGTCACGCGAACAGGTGACACGTTGACACTGATATGAAGGGAGTGCACTGCTAATTGCAGACGCTAATTGTAAATTGCTATGCTTTACAAACGATACCAGAGTTCCAGTCTCTCTTATCTACTATATGGCGAATGTAGTGAGCAGCTTTTGTGGAATAATTTTATTTGGCCTGCTTGCTTTTAGTCATATTTCACCATTCACTTTCACGGGCCTTCTCAATTATTTACATAACACCATCGCTCTCTTCTTCCTTAAAAGCCTTTCAAGCCCTATAAATATCAAACATGCTGTCACCGGCCAGTCTGACCCTCTGACTCGTTCACAGGGTTCATTGCTAATCCTGCAGAAACGTGCGCATGAAAACGAGACAATCTTTTTTCAGGCGTTAGATCAGATGAAATTTGGGAGGAATAAGACTGCTTTCAACATGCTGTGCTTTCCTGTTCTCTGGAAATAAGATAATGGAAGTGGCTGTGACAAGAAGTCATTTAATTCTCATAAATTCCCTTTGAAAACTGAACTGATTTTATAACTATATTGTTTTTATAATTATTAATTTCTTTTCCATTCAGGATTCCAGATAAATTGAAATATTTTTTTTTTGCAATGGATCTGATTTTGTTAATTACAGGTTGTTTTTTTCACGCTAATTAGTGTCTGGGAGTTGTGGGGGGCTTAGAGAATGGGTCTGTCACATGCTGTTTGGAGCCTCTTTGCTTTGACATTGCTAATTAACCTGAAAGTGAGGGGAGGATCTGTTACAGAAAGTGTTCCTCCTGTGCTCCTCTGTTTGACATGTGTTTCCATTGTTTAAAGCATCCATCTTCCGTAGCAGCTTACAGTACAGGGTCACACACTATCACAGGACACTAGGCAGAGGACTCCCTGTATAGAGTGACAGGGGACACTAGGCAGAGGACTGCCTGTATAGAGTGACAAGGGATATTAGGCAGGGGACACCCTGTATAGAGTGGCAGGGGACACTAGGCAGGGGACACCCTGTATAGAGTGACAAGGGATATTAGGCAGGGGACACCCTGTATAGAGTGACAGGGGACACTAGGCAGGGGACACCATGTATAGAGTGACAGGGGACACCCTGTATAGAGTGGCAGGGGACACTAGGCAGGGGACACCCTGTATAGAGTGACAGGGGACACCCTGTATGCAGTGACAGGCCGTCACCGGGCACCTGCTCTTCCACGCAATATGAACCATTTAGACACTGCCATCCACCTAACCACGCGTCTTGTGTGGGTGTGAGAGGAAACTGGAAAGAGTGTGTGGAGAGAATGCAGAAACACACACACACACGTTTAATATATTCCAGTCACTGTGGGGGCACTCCTTTCATTTCTATGAACATAACCCTATTCCAAACTATAATAACCCTAACCCCTACCCAGCCCTAACTTCAACCGTCAATAACCAAACAAAATAAAGAACTATTTTTAGTTTTTTGTATGTAGTCACTGACTTTTATAAAACTGAGTTTCCCCTTGGGGGAACCGAAAAAATGCCCCCAAAAATAACAGGTTTTTATCACATTGTGGGGATATTTGGTCGCCGGAAAGTAATCTACACATGACACACACACACAGACACACACCGAGCAGATTAAGGAAATCAAATCCGCATCCCCGAGGCCACAGCATTACCCACTGAGCCACCACTGATGAACCCTGTTTGAATACAGTAACATTTGCCTCTTAAATAAGTGATAAATGAGAGGGATAAAAAGCCGCTACTTTAGGTCTCGTACCGTGTGACGTATGTGAGGTATTATGTGCATTAAATGGTGAGCTGCAAGCCCTGCAGTTTATCAGGTTATTCGCGATTTCACAGCATAAATGGAATAGCGTGTCAGCATGGCCAAACTAGAGGGGGAGATGCAATTACTATAAGTGCATTAAAGCACTTGGGATTGCGAAAAGCACTGCGGCCACATCACTTTTACCGGGTTCATTAAATCACTCCTTGAGCCCCCACAGAAGAGCTGGTTTAACTGTTCTTGTTTGTCACTTACAGCAGTCTGGTGGAGTACACCAGTATATGCACCCCCCGCTCCCGTTCATTCTGTGTATCCCCACAGCAGTGGCCCGTGAAGCAGTCCCTCAGCGCCTCCGTGTGCCGCGAATCCCACTGGCGCTGCCTGCTGCTGTCGCTGCTCATGTACGGCTGCCTGGGCGCCGTGGCCTGGTGCCAGCTGACTCGTGTCACCAAGCTGAGCTTCGACTCCGTGGCCTCCTCGTCCCTGACGGCGTCCCTCACCTCAGTGCGCGGCGGCGGGGGCATGGGCAGCCGCTCCATGATATACCACGACAGCCCCTGCTCCGATGGCTACATTTACATCCCCCTGGCCTTCCTTCTCATGCTCTACGCCGTCTACCTGGTGGAGTGCTGGCACTGCCGGGCGCGTAGCGAGCTGCAATGCAAAGCCGACGTGGACAGCGTGTACGAGAGGGTGCTTCGCATGCGGCGGGCGCGCCCTTGCGTCTGGTGGAAGGCCATCAGTTACCATTTTGTGCGCAGGACCCGGCAGGTGACGCGCTACCGCAATGGGGACGCCTACACCACCACACAGGTCTACCACGAGCGGGTCAACACACACGTGGCTGAGGGCGAGTTTGACTACAGCCACTGCGGGGTCAAGGACATCTCGAGGGACCTGCGGGGGCTGGAGGGCCATCCCGCCACCCGGCTGCGCTTCACAAAGTGCTTCAGTTTTGCCGGCACCGCACCCGAGAACACCTACCTCAGCCAACGGGCCCGGTTCTTCTCCGAAATTGAGGGCTTAGATGACTACATGGAGGCTCGCGAGGGCATGCAGCTGAAGAATGTCGACTTCAAGGAGCACCTGATCGCCTATGTGGACCCGGACCGCCTGCCGTGGTACGCCTCGCAGATGGCCTTCTGGCTAGCCGCCCTGCTCATGCTGTCTTGGCCTCTGCGGGTCCTCATTGAGTACCGCACGGCCTACGTGCACTACCATGTGGAGAAGCTCTTTGGGCTAGAGTACAGCAATAGCAGTCCCTCCCCATCGGGCGATGATGGCCCATTGCACAATGGCGGCTACAGCCTCCCACGAGTGGAGACAGCGGACAGCACTGAGCTAGAGTGGCACATTCGATCCAATCGTCAGCTGATCCCCAGCTACTCCGAGGCCATGCTGATGAATTTAGGTGGCTCTGGTTCAGGGGAGACCAGGTCTTCCAACTGCTTCTTGCGTGAAAGCTACGTGGCACGTAGCTATGGGACGCTAATCCAGGACTGCGAGCACTGCTGCCGCCTCCAGGACAGGCCCCGGAGAGCCACCCTCAGTTCTAGCTGCTCCTCCATCTTCTCCCGGCATGCCTTCCACTCTCGGCTCTCCCTGGACACGTCGCGCTTCTCGCTCTGCCGCATGTACGGCTCGCGGCGCACCATGGGCGTGTGGAGGAGCCGCAGCAGCACGCTGACGGACCGCTGCTGCCTGGATGAGCAATGCTGCCGCTCCTACTCCAGCCAGCTGGCACTGAACGAAAGCCCACCCACATATCGGGACGCTCACTTCTTCCCCGTCTTGATCGTCCACCGACCCGAAGGCTGCCGAGAGTCGGGGGAGATGCGGCGTTACTATGTCCGACGGGGCTCCTGCTGCTTGGAGACCTCGCTTTGAGAGCCTGAGCCCAGACACATGATAGACTGACTACAAACCTGAAGCTCTGTACTTGCCTGTTAAGATAACCGGAAGCCATTCTGATCACCCAGCGCCCTTCCAGCAGAAGCTGAGGCTGGATATCAGGAGGCTCCTCTTCACAAGGGCTTCAAGGCACAAATGGCTACAGAATAATATTCCCAAGCGACTTGTCATCTCATTCTTAAGGTGCTTTATGCGAGTCACGAGGGAGGGAATGACTGAGTCTGGGAGGAAATGTGCAAACTGCCTTTGCTCTGTGCTGGAACTTTTCACATCACATCCTCTTCATGTGTCCATAAGAGCCTCCACACTGAAGTAACCTTTTCCTGAGTGCCAGGTTGTACCATCATAGCTATAAGCAAAGAAATGTAAGGTCCTGTTGGCTTCCTTGATTGCACCCCCCGCCCCCCCTCAAGAAAAAGCCAGGCAGCCTCAACAGTACAATTTGTTTTCTTATGATTGCACTAGTAGTTGCCCTCTCACCCCTGCTTTACCTTTTATGAGACTAATTGGAATCCAGTGTATAGACATTTGCTCCCGCCTGAGGCTGTTTCTCCCCCCGCAGTAGCTTTGACCCATTGAACACAATAACTCATTCAGTGTAATTTAGGGGTTCCTTTCAAGTCTTCCAAAGATACAGTGGTTCAGCAATTGCACTTCCATTCCCCATAAATGTGCCTGTTTGCTGTCTCCAGCCAGCACCACATGCCCATGCTCCTTCCAGAGATTCAGCTGCTGTGTCGACCTCAGAAAGGTCCAGAAGATTCCTAGAAACTTCCCACATTCAAATGGTTTTATTTTTTTCACTTTATATGATCAACTCTGCAAGGCTCCTTAAGTCAGTTAACGTTCATCAATGTTTTTAATCTACAAAAAACACATTTTTAAGAAGCATTCTTCATGATGACTTTGAGTAAGGTTTCATAAGGTAAGACAGAGATTAACCCAGCATGATCCTTCTATACTACAACTCCAGATAAACAGGGGCATCAGATCAATATAAAAAAACACTAACATGCTACATGACCAACAGTGCAGAATGAAAAATTAATAATAAGTAACCTGACAAACACTAATTGCACAGCTTAAGCACTTTCTGCTTTCAGGGTGGATCTCCCTCCTCTCAGTAACAACAAGTTTACTTGTGTAGGCCTAGACACCCTATGATGAAGAAGCTGTATTATGTGAGCATGTAAGAGAGAGATGTATGAGGTCTTTTTCCACTAATGTATTTCTTGGTATTCACTATGTACAGATAGTGATCCAAGTGCAGAGGTCGTCCACAAAAATTATTCCGCATATAGTATCATGAGCCAGTCATTCAGAAACAAGTTCACACAGAAAAGAAATAAACAAGTGAGGTATTTGTTTTTTTTTTTCATTTTAAAAGGACCATGCCTTAAGGGATTTAACTTTTTTGACTTTATTGAGTTTTGAATGTGCAACTTTTTAAGGACCGTAATCAATACATGGAAATAAATACTCAACATGTTTCTTTGATAGAATTCACCAGTTCAGGCATCACTTTCAGAAAAGTGGTTGGGACTTATAACGCGGTAGCACAATGAGTTCCAACATGAATGACCAAATATATTGTAATTGCAGTCTTTGGTAGACAATGCCTTATTTGTTATCATATTTTAATTTAGTTGAAAATCTAAAATGTTGCACATCTTACAGTACAGTTTGTGTAACCACACAAGTGATTTAGATACATTTAACTTCATGTGTCTGATGCTTTTATCCAAAGTGGCTAAGAGGAGAGCTACAATTAAAGTGTGCTCCCTCCGATTGAAACCCAGAAGCTTTAGGTTGGTAGCGCAATGCTCTACTTCTTCAGTAGAGGCATAACAGTGAAGTTATTGAAATGCTTATGTTAATGTTAACTTTTTAAATGTTGCATTTGCCCATATAAATCCATGTGCATACGATCCCATAATCCCATGGGAGTCCGTTTACCATGTGGGTGGGCTTCTTCTAGGCAAGGTTATAACCATGGAAACAGCTCATATCTAATGCCCAAAGGCACTCAGATGCAGAGAGAAAAGTGTAGAAAAGATTCCGGCAAAAGATGCAGCCAGTGAGTTAGTTCATTTATTTTTCTACAAATTTACTAATTCTGTACACTAGTGCCCAGTGCAACTACTTGGGGACCAACAACATGTTTAATCAACATCTGGTTTAGATGTCTTGTGAACCCCAGAATTCCCATGTGATTCTGTAAGACTAAATATTTTATGTACCGATTTGTTTGTAATAAAAGGTGAATATAATAAAATGTGATCATAAATAGTTATCAGACATGAAAAGTAGGAAAGAGTTTTCTACAGATATGAAGGAGAAAATTTATTTTAAAAGTGTAAAATACATAAAGGTGGGGTTACACGGCCCTTAGGCTGTTGCGTATAAAGGTGAGGTCCTCAATGCATCCGTCCACACAAACCTCCTGCTTGCCAATACATTTGTTTCATTTGTGCTGCTGCAGATCGGACATTACCGCTATGTCTATATTTCACAAACTTTAGGGTCAAAATCAGCAAAAGCTGTGTGCTGATTCATCATCCACATGTTCTGATACAGCAACAAATGAGAACCCTGACAAAGCATTTGACTGCATTTGAGTAAGAGGCATACAGTACTCAAACATTTAAGCCAGTGTTTCCCGATCCAGTCCTCGGGGGCCCACAGACGGTCCACGTTTTCGCTCCCTCCCAGCTCCCAGCCAGACTGTCTGTGGGTTCCCAACAACCAGAATGGGAAATGCTGATCTAAACAGATGAAGGATTTCACATATTTAGCACAAGTATACGGATATTTGGAATGTGTAATTACTTACTGGTTTTCCTACCCGATATCGTAATAGCTGTAAAATGAGATTAATATCTAACATGTAATCTGTTTGAAACTTGTCTGGATAGTGATGCAAACATGATGAATAGTGCTGCATCATGAGATCTTATTATGTGAGAGTAGGTGTACTGGTTAATTTATCATTCTCTCTCTGTCGCTTGATAAATGTGGTACTTTGTAATAAACTAGGGATTCCATTTGTGACTAGGACAGGTGGAACTGTTCATTGTGAGCGGGTATTACGTGCAGTACTCACAGACAGATGACCCTGATCTGATTGCATTTAGTGCTGAATTTAATAGGTCAAAATATGCAATATGATTTACATAGAGATTCATTGTTTGGTTGTTATATGAATTTTCAAGCTATCAAGTCAACAACGTCACACAAAAAAGGAGTGTTGATCACAGTTTTTACAAAATTTGGACATAAAACAATGTCCCTCGTATGGTATATTCAATAGTGCACCATAATCTTAAAGTGTGCTGCAAAGACTTTGGGTTTTGAGCCACATGGTGACAAAGTACCACTGATCTGAATTGGAGAAGATCACTTACTGCTGGTGGGCATCAATCTACCAAAATGGTCACAAAGAACCAAGATGAATGTCCTGGAAATAAATCACTTCCATTAAACAAGTTGTATATCACCAGATTTCAAATGACACTGGAACTTCTTTGCAGGCTGAATTTCAACCTGGAGAAACCCTGTGACTCTAAGTATAAGCCCACAAATTGATAATCCATCATTCAAGAAGAATGCATGCGTTTTTCATAGAAAGACATACAAACCCCAGAATTAAGTAAGCTCTTATAAATAATGTTGTTCCTGAATTTGTTGTTTGTGGTCCATTTTAATTTTACTATAAGTCACTGCTCAGATAAAAAAAAATCAAATTGACGTGTCTACACATACGTTTTTACCTGTGGTCTCCAGGTTTATCTTAATTGAAACGATTCTTAATGAAGACATAGCTACAGGTATGTGCTGTGCAAGGAGGTGTCTCATGGTTATCCATCATATTATTGTTCCACAAATGGCAGTGACTGTTATATTAAATAAAGATTTATTTACAGGTGGTGATTATAGTGGCTTTCGTGTTTTTGTGATGCTTAATCGTTTATAGGTCGCTGCTTACCGTCGTTGTTAAGATGAACAATTGCACCACACTGTGGCACGTTTGAGAACTGCTTGGAGAAAATGAACAAGCGAACTTCAATTTTATAATTGTAAAATATATAAATCAATCTAATCAAAAGAAATTGTGTATGTCCTTGAGTGTCACGATCGTGTGATGGTTGAGCGAGCAGGGTGCGGGAAAGCAGGATCAGGGAGACAGATATCCAAAGGATGGGGTTTATTCAGGATGGTCAGGTAACCACACTGTACAACGTTAATGACAGATCTGACGATACTGACTTAAATACACAAGACTAAGGGACAGAAATGCAAAACAGCTGAGAACAATCAGGAATTCACATGAGCTAACGAGGGGGGATCGGACGAGCAGGTCATGAAAATGAGTCCATCTTTAATAACCTACGGGGGTTTATTACACACATACTGGGGCTCTCAAAAACTTCTGTGTCGGTATCTAACATACCTTAAATTGGAGGCAATCTTCTTAAAGTTTTGGCACTTACAGTTGAGGACACCACTTTAAAGTCTTTTAGACTAAATATTCCACATGTCCTGTGTGAAGTTAATTGGGGTATCCGTTTTATTTCTTTAAGAATTCATGTCAAAATGACACTGAGACAGATTCATTTCAGCCTCACTTGACTACTGTGATGCAGCCATTTTAAACTGTACGAACATGTTAAGCTGTATACGTTTGAATTTCTTTTATGACCCTATTACGTGCTGGCATGGTGGCACAGTTTTCAGCACCGCTGATTCTCACCTCTAGGATCAGGGTTTTAGTTAGGGAGTGATGCAAAGCATTTCAGATTTTAGTATGGTTTGCATTAAAAAATGCAAGAAATGCTGTGAGATATCACCTGAGAGGCTGCCGTTATCATGCTTGGAGTCCTAAAAAACCAGCACAGCATGAATATTGTATCCATTTATGAAATTTTAGGACCATTACTGTTCATAATTTACAATAATGATATTGACACCAATACATAGAGTAAACTGGTTAAATTTGCAGACGACACCAAGGTGGGTGGTGCAGCAGATACAACAGGATCTTGATTTAATTAGCGACTGGGCTGATACCTGGCAGATGAAATTTAATATAGATAAATATAAGGTAATCCATGCATGGAGCAGTAATATAAAGTACAGATATTTTATGGGTTCCACTGAAATAAAGGTACCTGATTATGAGAAAGACCTCGGTATGTATGTTGATGCTTCCATATCCGAGTCTTGCCAGTGTAGGGAAGCAATAATAAAGGCCAATAGGATGTTGGGTGTGTGGAGTTTAAGTCAAAGGAGATGACCCTACGACTGTACAATTCCTCGGTAAGACCCCACCTAGAATATTGTGTGCAGGTTTGGTCACCACACCTTAAAAAGGACATTGCTGCCTTGGAAAAAGTTCAACGCATGGCTACAAGAATGATTCCTGGTCTTAGAGGATGTCTTATGATGAGAGGTTAGCTGAGCTGAATCTGTTCAGCCTCTCGCAAAGGACACTAAGGGGGGACATGATCCAGGTATATAAGATTCTAACAGGTCTCGATGCTGTTCAGCCGAATGGCTACTTTAATATTAGTATAAATACTAGAACTTGTGACCGTAGATGGAAATTAGCGGGAGAGCATTTTAAACTGAATTTGAGAAAACACTTCTTTACACAGCATGTACTTAGAGTATGGAATAGTCTTCCTGCTAGTGTAGCGGAAGCTAAAACCCTGGATTCCTTTAAATCAGACCTAGATAGGATTTTAACAACTCTGAGTTAATATTTAAGTTCTCCCCAAACAAGCTTGATGGGCCGATTGGCCTCCTCTCGTTTGCAAATTTCTTATGTTCTTATGCTACACTTTTGATTGTCATCTGTGGCTTTTACAAAACTTGCAAACGAAAAATCCCAGTTAATTTTTTATTTCGACCCCACAATGTATATTGAAACTGCGATGAATAAAGCCACGATGCAGAGGGTTGTCTGGGTGCTTTTTACTTTCTACAGATTGGAACATTAGTTATGTTTCAAGTTCCCATGGTTTCATATTTTTAACATGTTTGATTCAATGTTTAGTGAAAGTGACCAAACAGCATGTATTCTCCTTCACTGACCGCCCATATTAACGGGCAGGGGTACATTAACAGTCAGAGACGCCTAGTCTGGGGTCTAGAGTTTGCATTTTGTCAGAGGCCATGGGTTGTTAGCCATGGGGATGGTGTTAAAATTTAATTGAACAAGGATATGTGAGGCCCGCTTTTTTGTAGAGGCACGGGTACGGCCACGGCACTCCGGGACAAGCTCAGGGACAAACTCAGGGACAAACAAAACATTAAAAATCTGTCTTGTAGACTCACCTTCCCCTCTGACATGCGGAGGGAGGCGGGAGCAAAGCCATACTGACTTCGGCTGGCTCAACCAAGCCGCTGAGGGTCTCCCAGACCCCCTTCCATCTCACCCCCAAATTCCAGCAATGCAGAGACACCCAGGAGTTTCTGGCCCCGAAGCGCCATCCCATTTGTTGAGGGACCCTCCGCCCTGTGACTGCTGCTCATCTGTGGACACCTGAAACTCCACTTCCAGCAGGTAGCAGGCAAGTACATCTCCCTGGTTGGTCTGCTTCCTTTTTCATACATTAAAATCATCATGTTTATATTATTAGATGACACCTTTTTTATGGAAGTATACAACGTACAATTAGCCTTTCATTGCTAATATTACCCCAAAGGTATATGAACCTATAATGTTTGGCATCAGATTTAGTTTCTAAACTACTAGCTGTACAGCTCTTGTACCTGTGAGAATGAACGTACTAGTCCTTAGATTAAGCACTAAATATTTTATATTCCCCTTAGTTGTGACATAAACAGGCAAGACAGACTGAAAGGACTGATTGAATATAGTGAAGAAATATAAAATTTGCAAGGGGAGGGGGGATGGATTTTGTGGTCCAATAAAATTCAGAACAAATTGCATCTTGTATTGCACAGCATTATATTTTATAACAATGGACAATCCCATAAACTGTACTTAGAAGAGGGCGAGGGCTCAAAGTAGCAACCTGTGAGACGGTTTTGCATGGCCAGCTAATCAACACCAGCTCAGAGGTTATCTGGTTATGAACATTAGTAATACTAGACAAAAAATATATCAGTTATCAGTATCCATTAAATTTTCAGCATGAAACTTTCCACTAATTATAATGTCTTGTTCATTACAATATGCTTATTCATATGGAGCAGAAACAACATTTAGTTACATTATCATTTTTCCAGAAGTTTGACTGGCATTAAGGAGTACCTTTGTGTTTCTACCTTCATTTATTTTGAAGCTTGATCAACCCATTTATAACTCATTTATTGTCACCACGTATGGCTAGTTCCCATAGTTACTTGAGCCCTGAGGTCAGTGAGCACACCAATAGGGAATAAGGATCCTCTTTAGGAATCTGTGATGTGCTGTATGGTTTCCACTGATGCACTATTGTAGGGCTTCAAGAGCCGTTGTTGCAATAGCCATTTATACTGACTGTTCTCGAGACATTTGTCATGCTGAGTGTGGAGCAGTTAAGACAGTTCAGCATGTTCCCGCATTAGCTCGTGGTAATTTCATATCCAGGTGGACAACGTGTGGGACAGTGTCGGTTCCTGAAGAACTGAGGAACATCCTGCTGCCAGTCCCCGGAAGAGCCCATGAAACAGGTACAGACGACGGCCGTGCTGTTAGTCACATTTTTTATGTTCACTGGAAGGACATTCCAATGTCTGGCTACATAATTACTAAATGCCATTTCATCCTGTTTTGTTTTGACTATAGACACTATTAGCTAAGCAGTCCCTTTCGATCTAAGACATCTACCAGGCTTATATTCTTATAACAAATCAGTGATGTTTTTCCAAAGTAAGTCTAGTGCTACACTATGCCCTATTAAACCAGATTAACTGAAATTTACCTCATGAAGAAATTTCCTTAAGGAAGATTAGAGCTGCTACAGAAGCAAATTAAGCCATAAACCTCCAAAGAGGCTCTCAATAATTTCAATTAAATTCGTTCTAAAGACTTTTTGCATTTGAAAACAAAACACTGTAGAAATTATTTTAACACTTTACTTGAAGTTATAATGCATTATACATACCTTCATAATACATTATAATGGCTGGTATAAGAATTAAGGATTAAGAATTATAAAGGTATATGCAGTGCACTATAGACGAGAGCTCCATAAAGTAGTCGTAATGCATAATAAACAAAGGTATAATGTTTAGAATGCTTTATGAATGCAGCATAATGCATTATGAATGTGTTTATAAAAAATATGGCCTTAATGTAAGTGTTTCCAGTATACTCTGTACTGCATTATGAAGGTATACCTAGTGCATTATAGATGAGAGCTTCATAAAGCATTCATAAGGCATAATAGACATGGCTATAATGTGTTATTTCTTTTTATAAATATAGCTATGTTTATATTGGTTTATGAATGCAGTATAATGTATTATGAATATAATCATTAATTCTTACAGGCATGGCATTCATAGAAAGTGTTACAGAAATAATTTCACTGTTGGAGCACAGACAGACAACCCAAAGAGGAAACTCTACATCCCGTTCTCTGTAACTGCTGATCATTTTAAGGTTTTTTGCATCTTCTGCCTTTTCTTTCCTTTGCTGGACCCCTTCAAAAACATGTTGTATTCCCCTTCCAGGGAACATCGTTAGGCATATTGTTAGGCCTATTTATGGTGGGCTTCAGCCCCCCCAAAATGATCCCAAGCCCCCCCTAAAAATATAGCAATTATCATACTATTTTTACATTACACATCAATACATTCCATGCAAGATATCACTGAGCGTAGGTACGCACTTAACAAATAGAAGCAAAACTATGAATTGAAATAAAAAATAATACTGTAAGTCTAGCTATCATTACACTATACATGATAGCTAAGGGGGGGGGGGGGGGGGGTTTGGGGCCCTCCTGCAAAAAAAAGCACAGGCGTGGGTGCCTTTAAG
>JAABNY020000025.1:4393079-4405623 GCA_015164015.2 Brevimyrus niger
TTTTTTTTTTTTTTTTTTTTATTTATTTTTTTTGGGGGGGGGGGGGGGTGAACTGCCCCTTTAAATTACAGTCAACTAGTAATTCTAATTTTAATTTTATGTTTATTTTTACCCTTTTGAGCAAATCCATAAAGCAGGTGGAAAACGCATTTCACTACACACTTGCACAGTGCATGCTTGTGTATGTGACAAAACTAGGAAAAACAGCACATATACAGGGATGCATATATGTTAGTAATAGATTATGTCCAAAGCCTTCCGACTTCATGCACCTGTGCAGACTGGCCTCAACAGGCAGGTTTTGCTGGCACAAGGGCTTCATCAGCCTCTGCCGCAGGCTTGTCTGCTCGCGCAGAACCTCTTGGAGGTGGGATGTGAACTGCTGCAAGGCCGTGAACTTCTGACCTGCACAAATGGCAATGCCAGCAAGTTGGCCTTGGTACTTTGCCATTAACTACATCTGTAGATTATTAATCTCCTGAGTCCCAGGCTTTTGTTTGGTGTGCATGTTTTATTTCCTTTAGCTGTTCGGAATTAGTAGGACTTCATAATCATAAAAACCAAACATTTTTTTGGACAATTAATAGTTTTAAACTATAAATGATGTCCAAAAAACGTAGGGTCTCAGGAGGTTAAAGGTTATACGATGTCTTACGTTAATGTTACACTTAACCAATACATTTAATCAAATACATTTCACAATAGCCAGAAAAACATTTGTACTTACTGAGAAAGAAGCTGTGAGTCACATCTGCAGTCTCCTTCTCGAGCTTCAGCAGCTCAATCTCCAGTCTTTTCTACAGCGTTCAACAGTAGAACTTTGGTGAATAAAATGTTGTAAAATAAGAAACGTGGGCAGTCAAAATAAATTGGATACGCTTAATAGCATCATACATTATCAGTCTCACTGTTCATGTTTACAACTCGTTCAGCTTCCAGAAGGTGATGAGAAAAGACATTGTTTTCTCTGGGAACTGCATCGAGATCTCCCTGAAAGAAATGGAGGAAAAGGGACATTCTGAAACTCCATATAGGAGTTAATCAATACTCCTTATTTTGAAACGACCAAACTGCGTGCCTAACCTGAGACAGAACTCCCGAGGCTACACATCTTGCTAAGACCTGGGCAGCAGGTGTCACAGAACGAGATACGGGGTCCCATGGATTCATTGTGTCAGTCAGCAACTGAAAAAGCGAACCGAGCCTTAATATACGGCAGCAAGAGGAAAAGAGTTATTTCTAACGCAGACACATTTATTAGTGTAACGGATTGCGAAACAGTTTTTTAAGTTTAAAGCGAAAGTTTATTTGTTATTAAAACGCCCAACTATTTCTACGGTTTGTTTATTAAATAAAAAGAAAAAAGAAACATTCAAACGCAGCCCGCCTTCATCAGCGTTTATGATGACGTACATATTTTGCGACAATTTAGGTCTAAGCAGGCCAAACGAGTCAAGGACTGATGCCTTCGATATATGATCGTGTCTATCTTTATTCTGACATAACACATTCCGTATTTTGGTAACTATGTTTAATGAAAATGATAAACATTATCGTCATATTTTTAACTCTTGGGTATCATATGTAGTTTTCACCTGCAAAATAAAAGTTGTAAACACTTTTCGCGGAAAATCTATTAGGCTTGAACCGAAGCAACAAAGACACTGATGTTCCTTCATAACTTCAACTCGCCAGATATCTTATTTCATTTCCTTTTTTCTTCTTTTTTTAGATTGTCTATAAGGGCAAATAACGCATGAATAATTATCTTACGTTAACTTACTCAGACAAAGTGGCATGATCGATGGGCAAGCGTATATTACTGTTAGGCTGTGTGTCTAAATCCCGCTCCAAGTTAAGTTTGCATCTTCTTTTCATGTTAATGCGCGTGCAACATGCGATTAGGTGAAATGACGTCTCTAAACCTCTCATAGTATGTGCGAATGTGGGTCCCATAATTATCTGATATCTCATTCATAGTCTCCCCACCCCGTGGTTTTCCTGGGATGGGCTCACTAAGTCTCGAATAAAAGCACTTACTTTCCCTTTAAATACACGCGCAGCACGAGCTGAAACGCCGCGGACCAATAGGAGCACAGGAAGCGGGTTAGGCCTCGGTCAGCTTTTGCAAAGCCAAGACCTAATGCACTTAGGGTTTTTAGGAGAAGTCAACTAGCGACTTATTTTCTCAAATCTCAGTGTAAAACTGAAAAGGACTACATAAGCGCAGAGTTTTCGTTTTAGTTTCATAGTCACTTATCGAGACTGTTGCTGGCTCGACGTAAGTAAACAACAACGCGTAATTATTTACTGCAGTGACAAGTAAATGAGCGAGCATGCTGTCATTTTTGTGGGAAACGTTAGATTTTTTTTCGAGTAACATTTGCACGTATTTGTCTGTTTTTGATATTTGTCTATGAAACTCCTGAACATTGCGCTAAGTTCATATCGTTGTAAACTAACTTGACTTTTAAAGGAACCGACCTAATTGTTTATGTTGGCTAACGCTTAGTCCTTTCAATGGAAGAAAACTTTTTTAAGATGGCAATTTCCACCTTCATTGAAAACAAGTAACAGTGAAATCTTTATTCACTAGTCAGCCATCTTCTACTAAATGGTAACACGACAACCCCCGCCATGACTACAAAATATTTTAATTATTGCAACTTTACCTTCAATGTGAGGTAACTGGCTAGCTTGCATAACTTACGCAGTAGACGGTGGGGTTAATCTGACTTTATATAAATGTGCTTCTTGGTCAGCATTTTATGAACTTAAATTTGAAGCTGTAGATGCATTGTGAACCATGGCGAAGGGTTTAAAAAATAAAACGACGACGCATGAGTGGCGATGACGTCACATCACTTGCTGCGTTCACGTGCGTCTGATTATAATAATGGCACTTTATTAATCCCCGTGGGGAAATTCTCTTTTTGCCAACCCCCTCTTGCTGTCCATGACACACTGACACATACATACGTGAGAGCTAGCTTGGCAGTGAATGGGCAGCACCTACAGCAGTGCCTATGGACCTGGGGGTTAAGAGGCTTGCTCAAGAGTCCATAGACGTGACTATACTGCCGAGCCCAGACTCAAATCAGCAACCTTATGACCATAGCCACACAGGCTTAGCTGGCTGTGCCACACACTGCCCTTACATGTCCTTACTGAGCCTAAATTGCACTAACCAGACATCAATCTTAAGAGGATGCGTTACTTTTCATAACCTCCCTCAGTTGACCATTGCAGTGGAGAGCTGGCTTCTGGGGAAACTGGGGGGAGGTAAACGGGTGCAACTGAAGTGGGTGTGATCACACAGGTAGAGTGAGAAGCCGGCTCAGCAATGGGGAACAGTGCTCTCAAAGCTCACCTGGAGACCTCTCAGAAGACAGGAGTGTTCCAGCTGACAGGAAAAGGCCTTCCAGAGGTCAGACTACCCACACTTTATCCTACGCAGCTGAACTTATGCGTGCCCTGTTTTAAAAGTCACTGCCCTGAGAAAATACATAGTTTTAAGGAACACAAAAACATTTTATGTATTGGTATTGTTTTTCTGTTACATGCTCATGCCTTTATTGTACCAATGCAAAATCAGCCATGTTCATTGAGCTTCCTTTGGTGCCTGTTGATGTGATCAGCCACGAAGTTTGTTTTGTGGAACATGGACCATTGCCTTGACTGTTTGGTTGCTCTGAGTAATGTCCCTCTGATGTATTTCAGTTCCCAGAGGAGTTGCAGAGGCTGACCGGAAACCTCCGGACAGTAGATTTATCCAGCAACAAGATTGAAGTCTTGCCTGCTTTCATCGGCAGCTTTGCGCAGCTGAAGAGCCTCAGCATAAATAGTAACAGACTCAGTAGGTGTTTTATACTTAAAGACAAATGAACAAACTGTACTGTTCCTGCATACACACACTGGCCACTTTATTAGGTACACCTTACTAGTACTGAGTTGGACCCTTCTTTCCACCACATCCCAGAGATGTTCTATTGTATTGAGATCTGGTGACTGTGAAGGGCATATGCATACAGTGAACTCATTGTCATGTTTAAGAAACCAGTCTGATGATATGAGCTTTGTGACATGGTGCATTATCCTGCTGGAAGTAACCATTACAAGCTTGATACTGTGTTCATAATGGGATGGAAATGGTCAAAAACAAAACTAATGCTCAATTAGTAATAAGGGGCCCAAAGCGTGCCAAGAAAATATCTCCCACACTATTAAATCACCACCAGCACCCTGAATTGTTCATACAAGGCTGGATGGATCCATGCTTTCATGTTTACACAAAATTTTTGCCCTACTATCTGAATGCCACAGCAAAAATCAAGACTGATCTGACCAGCTACCGTTTTTTGTAATCCTCCATTGTCCAGTCCGGGCTTATTGTAGGCTCAGTTTTATGTTCTTACCTGACAGGTGAGGCAAATGGGGTCTGTACTATGAAACAGTGTTACTGGCTTGTCCGGAAAACTTGTAGGATTTAAGGTAGTCTTGGCAAAATGTAAGTGAACAAATATGAAGTCCATTTAAACTGTGGTACCTTAAATCCGACCCTGCTCCGTAGCACAGGCCACTGGTGTGGTCTGCTGTTGCTGTAGCCCATCTGCTTCGTGGTTCAACTTGCTATGCATTGTAATGAGTGGCTGTTTGAGATATTGTTGCCTTTCTGTCACCTTGAACCAGTCTGGCCATTCTTCTCTGACCTCTGCCATCAACAAGGCATTTTCGTGAGCTGGTATTTTATTTTTTGGCTCATTCTCTGTAAACCATAGAGATAGTGGTGCATGAAAATCCCAGCTCAGCAATTTCTGAAATATTCATATCAGCCCATCTGGCACCAACAACCATGGCATGTTCAAAGTCACTTAAATCACCTTTCTTCCCTATTCTGGTGTTTGATGTGAACATTAACTGAAGCTCCTGACCAGTATCTGCATGATGTAATACATTGTGCAGTTGACACATGATTGGCTGATTAGATGTATTCTACAGTGAGCAGTTGAACAGGTGTACCTAGTAAAGTTGCCAGTGAGTGTGAATATATACTAATTTCTAAATACTGTGTAGGGCAGTGCAGGCAGCCTCCAGATTGTCTTTTAATCACATTTGTTGGTAAGTTGGAAACACACTGTACATATTTTTATTACTGTATAACAAATGCATACTGTACTGTACCTCAAGCCAAAAACCACTGAAGCTGCCCAGTGTTTTCCTGAGCGTCACAAAGTAGTGTGTGTGTGTGTATTATGATTTATTGTAGTCAGATTTTGTAGTTTGCCTTTTCTTTTCATTGTTTTATAATCATTTCATTTGTGAAATCGGTCGATGAAACGTAGTATACTTCGCTCTTGTCTACTCAGCAATACTTCCAGAGGAAATTGGGAAGCTAAGGAAGCTGGAGACGCTGAACCTGAATGGGAACCAGCTGCATAGACTGCCAGCATCCATCGGACAGCTCAACTCGCTACGCACGCTCGGCCTCTCTGGAAACTGCTTCCGGGAGTTCCCTAGCAGCCTAGGCGCCCTGCGGCATCTGGACCTCCTGGATTTATCCAAGAACCAGATTAGCGCAGTCCCTGCAGAGGTGGCTGCTCTGCAGGTCATAGAGATCAACCTGAACCAAAATCAGGTGGGCGATTTTTGTTGGAGGGAGGAACAGAAGTCATGCAATGTGCGGAGTTTGGAGCTGGTGAATAAAATACTGGCACTGTCATGGAAAGTAACGGGGATCGCCGTACCTCATCTTTGATGATTTAGTCTGATGCTTTGTGGCTAGAAGTGAAGTTCTGTATTGCCTAATATCTTCATGTTTTGCTGTCAAGTTCTGTGACTGGCCACCATTCTAATGGGTAGATTTTTTAAGATTCAAAGCATGTGATTATGAGCAATGTTAAGGGTTTTTTATTTAATTTTATTGTGAAGTATCTTTAGCTTACCAGAGTAAATTGAAAATGTATTTTGTGTTCTGCCGTTTCCCCCCCCCCCCCCCATGCTTCTCTGTGGGCTAGATCTCCATGGTATCCTCAGAGCTCTGTCGCTGCCCCCGGCTGAAAGTGCTCAGACTGGAGGAGAACTGCCTGGAGCTTTCCTCCGTCCCCGTGTCCATCCTCACAGACTCCCAGGTGTCACTCCTCTCACTGGAGGGCAACCTGTTTGAGATGAAGAAGTTAGGAGACCTGGAGGGCTACGACAAGGTGAGCCGTTTGGACCGGCGACTTCGCAGCTCAGTGATGCCAGACGAGATTCGAGAGGTTTATTCGTCATGGACACATACGACATGTAGTGGAATGTGACCCTGGTCACTCCAAGCAGCTGTGCGTGACAACAAATATAGAGAAAATATAAGGAAAGAATAATATGATATAAAAAATATATGAAATGTTCAGCTGGACATGATCTATACATAAGTTATAGGTAAGATGTATTTTGCTGTGCAATATATGATAGTTTGTGTTTTTGAGGACTCTGCGATTTTTGGGTTCAACAAAAGGGCACCTTACACGTACTAAAATATATTAAGATGTTATTTTGGGACCGTTAAACAAGATTTTAATTAAATGTCACAACTACTACAGCAGAAGGGAGGTGGTATTAGAAAACAGAATATGTACATAAACCAGAAGAGAGTTCCTGGTTTGTAAAATTAAAAGCATTTAATCATTAACGCAAAAGTATTGTTTCCGTGATTAGTTTATCCACCTGTCTTTTCCTAACCTTAAATTTATTTAATTAAATGCAGTTTACATTCAAACACATTACACATCATTCAGATTCTCCTGAGTAAACACACCAAAGGGACATCAGAGAATCCAAATTTACTCCTCCTGGTTAAATGTTTACGAAGGTTACGTAGTAGCAGTCCCTGGGGTTGGTAGAGTGAGAGCTTTAAGTGGAGTAGTCAGGCGTAGAACACAGGGGAATGAACGTCAATCCCAGTTCAGGGTTCCCAGTCGGATTGGCTCTGGATCCCCCGCGACCCTTAAGACAAGCGCTTAGGGAGAATGGATGGATGGATGGATGGCCATGTGTTTGATGTCAGACTGGTGAGGGAGGCGACAATGCCTGAAATACTTAAATTTGAGGATTTTAAACAGCTTCCAAAAATCCATCCTGACTTGGCTTCCTGTAGACTGTGTATAATGTCGTCTTGAAGTACATTGTTAATACTGTTTACGGTGACGTTGATGCTGTTTCTTTTTTGCTGCCTTGTTGCTTTGCCCGCTAAGACTCTACCTCTGTCCCACAGTACATGGATCGTTTCACTGCTACCAAGAAGAAGTTTACCTGAAGCGGCCAGGGCTCCCAGTGTGTCTGGTGGCTGATTGTTCCCACTGCACAAAGACGGGGCTCCTTGCCGTGATTTCCCAGCCCCGCCTGGTGCCCAACAGCTGGAGAGGAGGACTGCTTTTACACTCCTAGTGGCTGTTTATTTCTCCCCAGCCCCCTCTTGTGGCCCCGGATTTCACTACAGCATTGTATGGCTCATGAATGGGATGCTTTTTGGATTTTCTTTGCCCAATGCAAAAACTTATTTTGACCATTGGCCTGTGACTGACTAGGGTTACTATGGTTCAAGTCATTTAATGAGCACAAATTACTTGCAAGGTGTGCATGTCGAGCCTTTTAAATTACTTTTTAAATACTTTTATGAAGTATTGAAAGATTTATTTCTTTCGTTGTGGTTAGCTGGTTCAGCATTACTGCCACTTAAGAATTTATAAATTGCCTTGGTTGTATAATTGTATAATTTTTTTGGGTGGTTTATATAAAAGGCAGTCACAGTCCTGTTGTATGATTATAATGACCATAACCTGCAGCTTTTACAAGTTTTCTATTTTGTCTTAGCATAATAACTGATAACATTAAAGCCATAATTTTCCTGGGAAAATGTCATTACAGCAGAAGGCAGCAAATAGGTTTTGTCAGTTTAATGAAGTGCTCATTGAAAATGTCTATTACATAGCAATATGTGGCCTGCATTCTGTAGTCTGGAGGTCTACATTCAAAGGCCTGATTAAAGGCAGAATACATGGAACTTTATTCTGAAGGGGTCTGAAGATCTGCTGCTGAAATGATGGTCATTTTATATAAATATGTATAAATGAAGGCCAAAAATGAGACTAGGGTTGTATTACATAGAGCTGGTGGTTTTGGTTTCTTGGAATGACATTTGTGTTGTGCGGACTGAAACAAGCAAAGATGTTCATGTCTAATTCACTTACCTTCAGTTATAGCGGTACGTAGTATGTTTAAGTATTTAATTACTATTTATTTTATTGCCATGTTCAAGGACCAGAGTACATCTGAACTGTCTTTAATTTGCCCGTAGTGCAAAAGCTGCGGGTCCAGAATAGGTTTGGCAACCTTTAGATGAAACTAGGATTTCAGTGAAAGTGAGAGTGGTCCACTGTCCCATTCCTATAGTTAATCAAAATGACTGCTGTAACTTTGAACTCCTAAATATTTATTTAGTCGTATGTATATCTGGGAAAAATACATTTAACATTTTTCTGCTTGTTTTATTCTGCAGAAATTGAATCGGTGTAAATTAAAACCTATATCATCCCATGTGTAGTAGGTCTTACTATTGTGTATGTCCTCATATAAGAAGGGGGCTCTAATATTCAAAGTCACTGATCAAGGATTAAGATATGTATCTCTGATATTCCAGTGGGTTTTCTTTTTTTTCTTTTTTCTTCTCAGAAGTACTGTATGAGGTAACCATGGTTTTAATGGTAGATGGGGGGGAATGCTTTTGGAATTGCAGAGTAAGACTAACGTTATTGCCCAGGTAAAAATAAACAGGTAAAACATTGCAAGGGCTTGTTTAATGTGTGGTAATCATATATATAATAATCATATATATATCATATATATATATGACTAGTCAGTGTAAGTGGATATTTTCACATGCAGTACACATTTACTAATACTGAACATTTTAGCCAATTTCACATCACATTCATTTGACACGCCTATTTCCGTTGTCCTTCACTATCCATAAATGCAGCTTAAATACAGGTATTGATTTGGTAAATGGACTACATTTATATAGTGCTTTTAACTAGTTGCGTGTTTCAGCTTCAAAATTATGCCTCACATTTGCCCATTCATACACTGGTGGCAGAAGCTACCATTGCAAGGGTACTGGGGGTTCAGTGACACTTGGACTGTGACTTAGGAGGAACCTGGGCTTGAACCTGCAACCCTCCGGTTGCTGAACGGTAGCGCTACCCCTTGCACTACCATCGCGAATTGATTTGTGGATTTGTATCCATGTCTGTAGTTATATGAAATTAAACATACAGAACCAGAGTTTGTAATTTAGCTGGAATAGTTCAAAACTAATTCTGGAACACAAATGTGTTTTTTGGTTTAAAAATAGTTTTCTCGAAGCGGCGCTAGGTGGCGATGTTTGTGCCGCCACAAACTAAGAAACAGCGCTTCGGCCAAAGTTTGGCTCCTTGAGGCGTTTTGGATACGAACTATTTGGCATTTCACGTTTCACACAGAAATATTGCGACAGAAGAAGAGTAACGCGCGCGGATGAAATCCCGACTGGATTTTCAGATGCTGCTGATCGCAAAAATAAAGTCTTAATCGAGAAAGACGCTTGAACCGCCGCAGCAATCACTGTGCGCCCAGCCGTTCAAGGCTGGATGATGAAAAATGAAGTTTCTCTCTCTTTTGATAATATTCCTGGCTCTCAGCTACCGAGAAACTCACGGTAAGTGGTAATAACCCTCTTAAATGCTTCTGTCTGCTGGATGTCAATTTATTTATTTTTAACTCGCATTCCATGAGTTAACTCCAAAAAGCTACTAAGTTTTTAAATATCACAAACTCACAATGGTTTCTTTATTGGTTGGTGTTACTTATATATATATATAGGTTTGAACTGTACTGCATATGTGTATGTGCTTAGGCGTTTCGTTATTGATGTAGGCTAATGTAAAAAAAACAAACAAACAAACACTGAAACCCTTGTCATGGTGAGCAGTGTCAGTGGGGAGTGTTTCTACTGAAATGAACGTATTTCCATTAAGAGCGGTTAGTTTAATCCACGATGTTTTCCTCGTGCCCTTTTCGTCGATATTCTCTAAAGTTCCACCTGATCAAATTTAAATGTGAAAAACTTTTTTTTGTTACCTAAACTGGAACTGGATCTGCAGGACTGTTTTTTTCTAAGTAACTGTTGAGCTTTCAACGGGCACCGTAGGCATTTTCTCTGCCTTTGTTTACATCTTTGGTGTAAACACGATCATATAATTTTGTATTAGTATTCCTGTTGTTTCAGTTAAAGACTGAAAATACCGTTTAGTACATTATTTGTATGGGTTATAATATTAATCAGTTTCCCAAATAAGAACTTGATGAAAATCAGTCGTTTCCTCTGGTTGTTGGTAAACCTGGGACCTGTCCCTATGAATGCACACAGTTCTGTAACGTTTCCTGACAAGGGTTATCCAAAATTTTTAAACATTAACGTACCTTTATCCCCCCCCCCAATACGTATTTCTTTAAATTTCTCTTCATTATTTTATTATTTTCAGATGTGGTGGTCTGATTTATAATGGTTCAGCATTTGTGAACGCGAACTGTTCATTTAAATGTACAAGTAGCGACTGTTTCAGTCCGTGTTACCTGTATACATTAATAAAATTAGCTTGTGCTTTTTATGAGTAGGGACAGGTAAGTAAATTGCTACATTGAAACCAAATATATACATTGTATAGGCGGCCACCCCACAGATGCCATGTGTTAGGTCAGCGTTTCCACTGAAAGCTCCCTTTCTGGCGTTCGGTAACAGTACATCCAGGCCCAGCTGTTGATCGCTGCCGCGGCACAGAGCCTTCAGTATTTTCCAGCCTGTGTGACGTCTGCAGGTTCAAGTCTGAATATGCAGATCAGGCGAGTCGTATGCAACTGCCAGAGTACAAAGGAAGCTAAGAGTTCAGTATGAAAGCCCTCTTGCTAAAGATTCAAGCTTTGTGTGTCTGAGAGCTTTTCTAAGCGGCTTATAAAGTGAACGATTCCTGTTATTGCGGTTCCGGCCACGCTGACATGCTCATGCTCTGATTCACCACCTTTCCGCGTTACCCTTGAATCCTATGATAAAATGATGTGACGTAAATTATTGTCGTAACTTAAATAAATAAGGTGAATACCTGTAGCACACGCTGTATGTAGGATGCTTTATGCAAACGCTGCAATAAATGTTTGTGCCTCTTTCTGTGCCAAGACACCAACTGCGTACCGCCAATTCACTTGTCTTGTTGACATCCTCAGCATTCCGATTCACCAAGAGCCCCACCAACCTGACAGTAACCCAGGGCAATGCGGCTCGTCTCGGCTGTGCTGTCGAGAGCAATCTGGAGCCGGAAATAGTGTGGATGAAGGATGGAGAGAAGATCTTCAGCTCAGACCAGATGTACATCACAGTGGAACCATATCACTGGGAGACTTTCCACAGGTGCCCTCTATGAGTCAGTAATTTCTGTAGTGCTGCCTCTATTGGAAATTACATACCATCATTTTGTTACAAAACTTGAAACTCGCTGTTTCCCCCAGAGATCCTACAGTGGAGGAATTGAAAAACACAAGCCTACCAGCTAAATATTACACGAGTAAGCTGGGCTTGATAGCTTATCTCTGAGAGTTTTCCATAAATCTTACTGCTGGCAACTACTGTTTCAAAACTTTTTTTGTTTACCTGTTTGTGCTCAGTTAATGATGCATTTGGATTATTCATCCACCTTGTTCTCTGAGAGTTAGGTTTCATTAGATAGTGTGGCTTGTCCCTACTTGTATACGCCTTTCTTTTGCCTTTCCTTGTTTTAAAAGACCCTCTGGAGTAATGACGGACGTCAGTGTCTTCCGTGGTGCATTTTTGTGGAATTTTTTTCTGAGGGAGAGAGAAAAGGAGAGGGTTAAAATGAGGCCTTCTGGGGGAAAATTGGTCCAGGTCAACAATGTTTGTGCAAAATGTCCAAACCTAACCATACAGGTAACAGTCCAGCTGTTCAAGAAAATTGCAGCTTTCAATGATCATTATAGCTTCTAAGTATATCCAGTATTTTACAAGTTGTTTATAGGCACAACACGCAAAAATCGGCCATGTGGCCGTCCTTGTGTTTGGGTTTGTGTGCCTTGTGTTTCAAGGAGAAACAGTCAGAGTAACATTGCAGGTGGAGCCAAAGGTGATTCCTCAGGTTTCCCCCTCCCATGTGAGTCTGTGGAGGGCAGTTTCCTTTGTGTTGGACCTTCTTTGCAATGCCTGTGTTATGGGTGGCGGCAGTAAATAACTCAGCATGAGGCCACTGGACCTGCCCAGTTGGAGCCTGATAAGGAGACGCTGGAATGTGGTCAGCTTTGCCTGGCACCTTCTGGTCATGTGACTCTGTCCTGCCGCCACCCAGGAGGAAGGTTAATTTACAGTCAAAAATCCACTCCAGGATAAAGATAGCTTACTAATAAATGCAGCAAATTGGTTTACAATAAGTATTACCAAATGTATTGACAGTTTTTTTTTTTTTTT
>JAABNY020000025.1:4415559-4433526 GCA_015164015.2 Brevimyrus niger
CCCAGGCGAGCTTCATAGCTGACGCCCCCACCTCCCAGCGCCCACCATCCAAGACAAAATCACATTAGCCGCTGAAGTGTGTCTGGGGGGGCTCCTTATGTTTCAACCAGCACTGGTTGTCTCTCATGAGTATTGAGCGTGAATCACTGTATTAGTTTCTGCCCCTTTAAGGTGTAGTGTTTTGATATAATTGAAAAGCTTGGTCTTTGGTCTTGCATTGCCCTGTGTCGTCCAGCTGACATCACCAGTTCCAGTGACATTGAGCAGTGTTTGAAAGAGGCTGCATACATGAAGGACTTCAATCACCCCAATGTTATCCAGCTCATCGGTAGGCTTATCATAACCAACAATGAAAAGCATGATTATGTATTGTGCCTTGGCTAATCTAGAAATAATTGTCCGTGTGGATGTGCTTGCACATTTTCTTTTTTTACCGACTCTTTGTCTCCCCCAAGGGGTGAGCCTGCACAGACGATCCCAGCACCGCCTCCCGGTTCCCATGGTCATTCTACCTTTCATGAAGCATGGAGATCTGCACACCTTTCTGCTGATGTCGCGTCTTGGAGAGGATCCCTTTGTAAGTCTTTCACTCGCCCGGGAGATAAAAAGGCGGCAATCTGCATACAAGCACCAATGTGTTCTCAAGCAACTGCATAAACAAGTTGAAATAAAGCTGGCATTTGTCACGTCACTGAGTGTTAGTTCCTTATATTTCATGCACACAATGATGTGCATCGTAGAAATGAGCAACCTGACCTGCCATGTCGCTTTCAGGTGCTCTCTGTGCAAACGCTGGTCAAGTTCATGTTGGACATAGCTCAAGGGATGGAGTACCTGAGCAGCAAAAACATCATCCACAGGGACCTGGCGGCACGAAACTGCATGTGAGCATGCTGAACCATCCCTCCACCTTGACCATGTTCGCCAGTCTAGACAGGAAAACGTGGTGTCTCAGCCGAAATAATCACCTCGGAAGCCTCCATTTATGATCCCCCGTTCATTCTGTCTATGGCCTCAGAGCCACTTATTTAGATCAGGGTTGCGGCAAGAAACAGCCTTTGTAAAGAAGCAGGGGGCATGAGACAGGATGAAGTCACATATAATCAGGCACCAAGAGCAGCTTAGAGTCACCGATCCACCTAAATTGCATGTTTTTGGACTCTATGTGGGAACCCAGAGTACTCAGGGGAAACAATATCATCACAGGGGTCAACTGCAAAGTCTGCATACAGAACAAAGGCAGGAATTTAACCAACAACCTCACTGAGTCCCATACAATCCCTTATATATAAACAGAAGTCCTATGGTTGCATGATGCTTGTATGTATGCCATGATACTTAAGCTTTCTGGGTATTATGCAAATAAGTCTGTGCCATATAACTTGACTCTTGTGTGGTATGCTCATTCTTCTTTTATAATGATAAGTGGATCTGTTTGTGCCATTCTTTTGGCTCGAGTTCTGCTCAGTTCCAGCTGTAACTGTCACCTGTTTCCTCTCCTCTGTCACCAGGCTGAATGAGGACATGACTGTGTGTGTGGCTGACTTCGGCCTGTCCAAGAAGATCTACAGCGGGGATTACTACCGCCAGGGCTCGGTCTCCAAGCTCCCTGTGAAATGGATCGCCCTTGAGAGCCTGGCTGACAACGTGTACACGACCCAGACCGATGTGGTACGTGTCACAGGCGTGACGGAGGGTATACAGTGAGCTGCAGGTGTAATTAGCAAGACATGGTGAACATGTGACCACCTGACCCAGGTTGTCACAGAAAGAAGTGTGAAGTGAGTGGGTGCAGTAATGGTGGTGGGACTGAGCCGCGGGACCTACAGACGCGTGGTGCCTCAAATAGAGAGTTATGTCACATAGTTTGTGTTTTGCCGTACATGGTAATGGAGAGTTGCTTAGGGCTCATTGGATGCCATGCATGTGACATCACACATGTCTACACATTTATATATGATTAAACACATCTTTGAAGGACATGAACTGCATTTATTTTGGAAAATATTTTAACATTTTGTATGCTATTTTAGCCTATTTGATTTATAATTTTTGTATGATAATAATACCTGACATGATTGAAAGTCACCATTCAGCTGTTTTGCGCCTAGGACGCTGTACGTGTAATGTGTCATACTATGAAATATATTGGGGTACAGTGCATATTTATGGTTAGGAACTTAGGAAGCATTCAGCAATCAGTCTGTGCTTGAGGCAATTGGGAAAATATGGCACTTGTCTTTATGAAGAACTGTGCATTGTTTATGAGAAGCATTCCAAGTGGCTTTAGCCATTACTAATGTTTAGGCTGATTAGAAAACATTCTTCTGGGTTGGCCAAGGACCGTGATTATGCATGTACCCTCTAATAGCTAGACATGCTGTCCAGAATATTCCCCTGCGTTGTGCTGTGGGACAAATTAACCTCTCTGCGGGCCCTAGGCTGACATGAGGGCCCCCACCAGTCGGGCTGTTTGAGCTATTTCCAAGTGGCCCATTTGGGGGATCCCTCAGCTGTTCCATTTTCCCCAAGGTCTCAGATTTTTCCAGAACCCTAGACCGTACCCTGGGATAACCTAAGTGTTAGTCTGCAGCTTCTTGTGTGAGGTTTAAGTAGGTGTAATCATGGGAATTTGCCCTAGACACTAGGGTCAGGCCCCAAGTTCTTTGATACATGATGTGGAATATTTAAAGACTACGCTGAATTAGAACCTTTGTTATATACACTATATTGCCAGAAGTATTGGGACATCCCTTCAAATGATTGAATTCAGGTGTTCCAATCACTTCCATAGTTACAGGTGTATACTGTCACGCACCTAGGTGTGCAGAGTGCTTCTACAAAGATTTACAAAAGAATGGGTCACTCTCAGGTTAGGATGCCACCTGTCCATTCATGAAATATCCTTGCTACTAAATACTTCATGGTCAACTGCTAGTGGTATTATAACGGAGTGGAAGCAATTGGGAACAACAGCAACTCGGCCACGTAAAATCACAGAGCAGGGACAACGAATGCTGAGGCACACAGTGTGCAGAAGTCGCAAACTGTCTGCAGAGTCAATAGCTACAGCCCTCCAAACTTTGTGCGGCCTTCAGATTAGCTCAAGAACAGTGTATAGAGAACTTCATGGAATTGGTTTCCATGGCCGAGCAGCTGCATCCAAGCCTTACGTCACCAAGTGCATTGCGAAGCGTCGGATGCAGTGGTGTAAAGTAAACTTGCCTGACTGCATTGTGCCAAGTTTAAAGACTGGTGTAGTGGAGGTTACAGTGTGGGGTTGTTTTTCAGGGGTTGCACTTGGCCCCTTAGTTCCAATGAAAGGAACACTTAATGATGCAGCATTCAGAGCCATTTTGGACAATTTCATGCTCTCAACATTGTGGGAACAGCTGCACATCAGTGTACAGAGCAAGGTCCATAAGGACATGGATGAGCGAGTCTAGTGTGGAGGAACTTCACTGGCCTGTATAGAGCTCTGACCTCAACCCGATGGGAGGAATTAGAGTGGAGACTATGAGCCAGGCCTTCTTATCCAACATCAGTGCCTGACCTCAGAAATGCTCTACTGGACGAATATTCAAAATAAACACACTCCTAAACCTTGTGGACAGCCTTCCCAGAAGAGTTGAAGCTGTTGTAGCTGCATAGGGTGGGCCAACTCCATATTAAAGCCTATGTATTAAGAATCGGATGTCTTTAAAGTCCATGTGTGTGTAAAAGTAGGTATCCTAATACTTTTGGCAATATAGTGTGTATTACTAAAGTGCCCCTATTGTCACACTTCTGTTTTGATGTTTTCTTTGGTCCAACACATCTGTTTTTGATATGTGTGATGTCACACAGCAATAGAGGAAGGCTGCAGTTTGATCCCTGTCCTCAATCACTTTGACACGTAACATATAGCCTAACCCGCTCCATCTCACCCTCCACCCCCCTCGTATGCAGCTCAGACATGACAAGCGTGCTCCATTACGCAGAAAGGCTCCTCAATGCCTGTCTTTTATCTGTGAACTAAATGAGATTATTCAAGGCTCGTCTCGATGTGACATGAGTCACGTACGCCGTATGGATGTGTTGCTCATGCTCAGTGACTCTGCAGAACAACAGTTTCTTTTTCCAATAAATCTATTCATGCCACATTTACTGCAATATCGATTTAAGGGTATCACCTTACAGTAAGGCTTCCTTTTGACACTTATAAATGGTAGAAACTCAAGAAAAGAGTATAACTTTATAATTGTTTTAATTATTTAGTGTTACAACCTAATCAATATCCTGATTATAAACCATTCATAAGCCCTTTATAAAAGAGTAGTCTTTAAGTGGCTCCAATTTATTAGAATCTTTACTTCTGTGTAGTTGATTAGTTTGTGAATCCCAGTTATCATATGATTACTCTTTAAATTGGAACACATAAATTTTACTCTTCATGTACTTTCAATATAAATTGGAAGAGAGAGCCCTCCTGGGGATTATTCGTTAATTTTGTTTATTTTGATTGATCTTCATTAAAGGAGAAATATCACAGTTTCTTTTCACTGTTCAGCAGTGTTTCCAAGCCCGATCCTCAGGGACTCCCAGCCAGTCCATGTTTCTGCTCCCTCCCAGCTCCCTGACAGACAGTCCACTCCTACTGGGAGCTGGGAAGGAGCAAAAATGTGGACTGCCTGCAGGTCCCCACAAACTGGATTGGAAAACGCTGTTCTACAGGATGTCATCTTCATCAACATAGTACACTTCCCATTTTAAATTGGCCTTTTGGCCGCAGCTGTTCAACCAGATCCGTGGAGCTGGCCTGGCCCATATTGAAGGCCTGCATTTCTGTCTCCTACAGTGGGCATTTGGCGTCACCATGTGGGAGATCATGACTCGGGGACAGACCCCATACCCTGGGGTGGAAAACTCTGAAATCTACGAGTATCTCATCAAGGGAGAGCGCCTCAAACAGCCCTCCGACTGTCGGGATGACGTGTGAGTACCCGCCTTCTGTCAGCGAGACTGTCACGGAGTATTTGAAGTTGTTTGTTATTCTTAACGTGTTTGAGATTATTGACTTGGAGCAGCAGTCATGCAAATCTCTGCCCATTGTCTCCTCCAGCTACGAGATCATGCACAGCTGCTGGAGCCCCGTGCCAAAGTGTCGACCCAGCTTTCGACAGCTGATTGACCAGCTGGATGCTGTGCTGGCAGAGCTCTCGCCGGGTCCCGGGAAGGAGGCTCTGCTCTACGTGAACCTGGAGGGAGAGGACAGCGAAGCGGAGGCGGCACAAAGGGCAGCGGCGCTGACGCCGGACGAGGCGCCCTGGGGCGTGCCCTGGCAGTGCGCTGGCATGGAGGAGGACGAGAAAGGCTGGCTCATGGTGGCCTCAGGAGTTGGGTTGGGCCCCTGCAGCGATTACCGCTATGTCATCGATCCCCGCAATACTGCAGAGGAGGGCTCCAGCCAAGCCGGAGTAGGAGTCTCGCAGGAGGAAGCCAAGGAAGAAGACGACGACGCGGTCATTGACGTTTGACGGGAGCAAGGTTTTCTGAACCCTGCCCCCCCCCCCGACACATGGCCCTCCTCCGCCACACTGACTACACAGACAGAATAAGGTGGGGGGGGGGGGGTGGAGCCCAGGGCTCTCCTTGAGGCAGCAGCAACGCTCTACCAGCCTGCCTTCTCCCAAGGGCGATGGTGGGAAAGGAGACGGTCTGCGATCGGTGCGGCAGACCTCAGCCAGGATACCCTACATTCTTGTGCTTTGGCTGCCTCCGCAGAGGCCCGTTGATTTTAAAAACCTGAGACACAATCATTTGCACTAATGCATTTTTAAAACAATGAAGATCATGCCACTAAACACTGTTTAGTAAAATGCGCTGCTAACTCTTAGGTTTCATAATGCTTTCTGTACTTTTTGTACATTTCAGTGGATACAAAACCAAGACTTTGCCGTGGAAGTGGTATCTTGTTAATTTGGTTGGATCTTCTTGCATCTCTTATGGGACCTGATCCTACAACTCCCAGTATTTTTGAGCAGTATTAAACCTGCAGCCTTTACTTGGACATTTACAATGTCCTACTGCAGCGCATAACTTGGCTGTACTGTGTTAAACCTGTTTAGCACCAAGCAAGTGAGCTCTACTTCCGGGTGATTCTCACAGATAGCTTGTAATCTGTGAATCGTTTGAAATGTTCCCTATATAAGTTTCGATTGACAAAGCATCAAACCACATAAATGCAGTTTGTGATTACATTTTGGTACTTCTCCAGCAATGTGAAGCTAAGAGCTTGAATCAGTGGTCATAATATGGATTCATGGGCACATGTATATGTAGAACTTTGAGTAACCTGTTAACCCTTTGTGTGACCACATGCAAACCTGCCAAATCTGTATTAGCCATCCTACCGTCCTGAAATATTTTTGACTGTTGTGACCCCATACCATACATCTGCATACAAAATGTGCACAAGGAATTACACAACCGGAGTATTACTTTGTTTGCATGTTTATTACTCGCTGCTGCCTTGGCAAGAATGAGCAGTTAGAGAATGGATAAATGGTGGGATGTTTATAATTTAGATTATTTTTTGTTTATAACTTAGGTTATTTTTGATTTTGTTGGGATTTTTTATGTGAATGGGGTCAGATTGGCTTGCTTCTATTATATGAGTCACGTACTGGGTTACAAACCAAATCCTGTTACGTGGCCACAGGTAAAGTCATTTATTTACTTAGCACATTTAAAACAACAGTACTTGACCCAATTTGCAGTGCCATTCTCACATACAGAGCAATAAGGGCCAATTAAGCAAATATTTGGTAACGCTTCACATTACCTGTGTTAGGATATACTTACATGCTGCTTATGAATGTTCTATGAGTGAATAATGAATGCGTTATAAAGGCGTAGTTAATGTAAAGCGTTATGAAATATTAAAAACATTCAGAATATATATACCTGACATCCTCCTGGCGCAGTTAAGTTGGACTTTTAAGGGACATGCTTGCTAATCTGTCTGCTTTCCCTTCCATAGTGTATTGGGCTGCAAGAAATATTCCCCTGTGTTATTTCAAATTTATATTTAAAAATACTCCAGTCCAAGAACTTGTCACTTGTGTCAGCAGCGCCCAAACCCTGGACAAGAGAAACTGACTAGCCAGTTAGCTCATAAATAGGATAGATTTCAGGCCTCAGTCAACCAACGCAATATGTGTTACAGATGCGTCTTTGTGTTAATTGCAAGATGGGTTTCATGTAGTTTCAGTAATGAAATCATTATATATGGAAACCTTGTAATTCCACATGAAGGTTTATGTTGTTCTTTTTTGGCTAAAAGAATTGCATTAAATAATAGATATTATTTTCATTTTGTGCTCTAATTTGCTCCATGGTAAATTTGCAAGGGAAAGTTGATGAATCCCCCCCCTCCTTCAAAAAAAAATAAATAAGAAATTGACATGATAAACGGTCCTATAGATGTTCCCCATTGTTTTTCAGGCTGCATACTCAGGGACCCTTGAAATTTCAGCTGGGTGTTCATCACCACAACTCCAAAAAAATTGAAATTGGTTAACTTTAAATATAGCAGCAGTTGCTGGCTTTTAGTTAAAAAAATATATAGTACATATATAGTGCTGAGGTTTTCGTGTATTTAGCTGGATATCGAGAAAGGACATCAGACAGAATTAGTAAGGAGTTTGCGGAGACACTAACTTGGATTACACCTGTAATGGTGGTGTTTTGAAATTGTTTTAGTTTTTGTACTGAAAATGAAAATCATACCTGAAGTTTTATTGGGATATTGAATCATGATTATTTTGGCAATTTAAAGGCATTCAACATTTGTAATCTTGAATATGTTGTAATAATTTTTATTAAAAGGTTTTTAAAATTACATTAACCCAAAGGGTCTGAGAGTCATTTTCATTCTAAGTATTTTCTGTAATTAGCTGATGTCGCCTGTGGTCAGTCGAAAACACGTTCATATTCTACATTAGTAGTAGTAGCAGTCGGTATACTTTATTGATCCCGAAGAAATTACAGAAGGAACTAGTAATTAGGCATCCATAATACAAAAATCTGGGAGGAAAAAACAATACAAAAAAACATTACTTGGACGTTGCGTAGCGTAGCGATCATGTTGCTATTATATAATTGGCTAAAAATGGGGCGTGGCCACGGACCACTGCTCACTTATCTACGCTGGTGCAATAGGTGACTATTGGTGACTTGGAGGCGGGGCTAGCGACGGTAAAAGTTACCATGGCCCTTAAGACACATTTATTTTGATAATTATTTACATAACCCGTATCGGTGCAAGGAAACTTGAAAGCTACCCTGAACTACACGCTATGTACTCCCCAAAATCCGCTTTATTTTGCTGCCACTGATACGTATAGCTTAAAATATATATGGTTATTACATTACATTATACCTGTGTATTTACTGCATTTCGAAAACCTGCATCTTACATACGATGTGGCATATCTCGGTAACAAACACTCTAAACAGACTATGACAACAGACAGCTGCGCTTTTGTTGCAGGTAATCTCTTTAAAACACTTGAAGATAACTAAAGGTAAGGCGGCGCGCCTCTGTTGTTCTTTTTCGTCAGATGCAGCATCAGTAACGTAAACGGCAAATACAAATGACCAGGCGACTAGTTTCCATCCCATCCGTGCTTCGATTGCGGACCTTTCTTTTCTTTTTGCAGATAAACGTTAACCTGTACCAGATGGTGTCCGATTTTGGCCGATCTCAAAAGGCCTTCAGTGGTAATTTGACACCCTAACACTGGTAAGGCAGGGAAAGCCAGCATGCGCAATGTGTATGCAGTTTGGATCTGAATTTGTAAGAATGTCCCCGCTCACAGTCTAAGTATAAAGTTATATTTGTTGTTAGGCTTTATAATGGCATATTAGACAAACTGGTGCACATGTCTGGTATTTCTCCAGGTTTAATTTTACTGGGCCTATGACTGTCGCACTAGATCGCATGAAGCTTTCGAAAAGAAGCTGCAGACCTTCGCCATGGATGTCCTACTTCCATTATTTAACGCGACTTTGCCACGACGAAGAATTAAGCGTAAGCATAGTTAAAGGACCAGCCATTAGATGCAGGTTTACTAGGTTACCTGTTCTTATATTTCAGGCAAGCGACATTACGCCGTCCAATTCCCGACATATTATAAACATTAAGCAAACGCTGGGGATAGGTATCCACGACCATTTTTCCTTCACAACGTGCCGGTAACACGTGATGGCGATTTGACCAATAACAGCTGATTAATCAAACACATCCATAATCTTATTCGTGCGCTTGCTAGTCTAGTTAATACATGCGGTAACATTAGGAAATAGTTAAAATGAGTGTTCGAGAGAAAATGGTTTAAAACAGTTAGATATACAGTTTTCATAGTTTTTTATAGTACATCTTGTACGTTTTTTTCACAACGATATGTAAAGGGTTATCTTTTAATAGAAAACTTGATACTACTGCACGACAATTTAATATCTTCAGAAGGCAGTTTCTAAATGAAATAAATATTCATTCTTTAAAGATACGTTTTATTCATTGCTGCCTTGCAGGAATACTGCCTCTGTAGTGTTCCGGAAGCATAGTCCAATTCGTGTAGCTGATTCAAGTGATGTATTAAAACTGCATTGCTTGAGGATTACCAGGCCATTTGCGATCAGCCAAATTCTGCGCATTAAAAGGGATACCCCATATATAACGCGAGTGAAAAACATCTCAGATTGTGAACAAATGTGTAACCAACTTTAAACTTTTCCAGTGAATCAGATTTCATAATAAATTACACAGTTATCTCAATTTCTGCTAGTTTTATTAAAGATTATTAAAGTTTATATGATAATACTATTACATATTTTTGAAATCATGAAAAGACACATGAAATTTCGTCTAAAGGATTTCTACACGATGAAATTGTTTTGGATTTATTACCACTGTTGCTTTTATTTTTATTTATATGGACTTAATTTGTGTGTGTGTGTGTGGTGTGTGTGTGTGTGAGAGAGAGAGAGAGAGAGAGATGGGGTTGTCTTCCATGTTTAGTATTGGTCTGAAGTCCAACTTGTTCATGGAGACCTTTCACATTCTCCTTGTGGTTTCCCATGACATGACTGATCAAACATTCTCCTGAGTGTACCCTGCCGTGGACATTATGCTTTCAGCCTAATTAAGCTGTTATTGAACATAAATGAAGTAACTTACTGAACCAAGTTCTTAACAAAGCTTCCTATAATCTGTAATATCTTAACCACAGCATTTTGAAAATAGTTGTATTTGGAATTTAACACAGCTGTAAGATGTAAAAGGGGGACCTCGGGCTGTGTTTATTAAGAAATAGTTCTGAATGAAGGGGTGGCATAGTGCAAGGTTATTCGAATCGAGGTCCGAGGACTGTTCGTTTTCCAGCCTTCCTTTACCTGTCAGTCAGTTGTGAAGGCTCTGACCAATCAGAATCAGTCATTTTTAAACTAACTACCTGGGAGAACTGAAAACAAGGCCTGGATTTTGCATCGTGGTCCACATTTGAAGAACCCTGGTATAGTGGTTCAGTGGGTTGCCCCATTGCATCAGACCACCAGAGCTGTGAGGTTTATTCCTTTTCATGGTTTTGCTCTGCACATGGGTTTGAACGTTCTTTCTGTGTTTGCTCCAGGCAGGAACTCTGCTTTTGTCCCATGGTCCACAGACACGCAGTTTTGGTGAACTGTTTCAAAATTCCTAAATGTGAGGTTTGTGAGTGTGTACCAGGTGATGCCTTGTGCCCTGTGATAAACCCCATACTGAAGAAGTTGGTAAGCAAGATGTATGGAGTCACTTTGGGTTTTATGTCTTAAATACACTTTAGTTAGATCACCATAGATTTACAATTCTGTTGAGATGAATGTATCTCAAATGTTAAACACATATGATTAATCCTAAACACAAAATTCCCTTAACATGGCACCCAAAAGCTAGGTGTAATTCTAACAGTGCAGTGGATCATGTTTTATAAATTATTCCAAAATACAAATATACTGCATTCATATAATGGCCATAATTTGCTCTATGGAATAAATTAAATCTTTAATATAAATATGTATAATAGTCTGAAGACAACTGTATCAGTAAAACTTCATTTTTGGATAATTATAAAGAAATGAACAAAAAAACAACCAAGTCTAAATTATATAACATATCCCCTACAGAAAATTGACATATCTGTTATACACATCCATATGTGCAAAAGCCTTGCGATCTTTCCCATTTTCTTAACGAAAAGTTTTAAATGAACGATACAGGGCATCTGCGGTAATCAAATTTAATCAACCAAATACAGAAAGAAAGCAACATGCTGCCTTATATTATTGCAGTCCGGTCGTCGTGGGATACACAAATGGCGTGGGGCATCATCCTGCCTCTAGCAGTTAGCAGTACCGTAATAGTAGTACATAACAGCACTGCAGCCTCATAACAGCGCTCCTCGTTGTCGCCACCGTGAGAAGCAACACGATAAAATCTTGCCACCCACTCATCTTTCGACAAATCTGTCCACGTTTCCTATCATAAACACACGTCCATCTCGCACTAGCCGCTTTCGCAAGGAAGCTTTTTGAGCTCTGCAGCCGCATTTGCGCCAACACTTCCCTCGCGCAGTTGCCCGAGTCGCGCACTTAATGGCACGGTGAGGAGAGTCGGGAAGGAGTCTGCGCTGTAGAACGTGAGCGTGCCACCGCGGGGGCTGTGACGTCACTCCTCGGAGCACGCATGTTATCTCCAGCTGGGTGAGACGCACGGGGTAATGTTTGTTAGGGGGGAAAGAGAAAGGACGAGGAGACGAAGGTTTCGAGAAACGACGTCCAGTTTTCTTCCCCGTCTTTGCAGGATTAGGAAAAAAGGTAAAGGGCTCAACTAAGGAAACCGAAAAGCGGTCGCGCGATGGGAGAATGGCCGTGGCCACGCTCGAAGTGTTCAGGTGCTTAAAAAACCCGAGGTTAGTCTTCTGTTCCCATCGTGTCGGCCCGGGAATCGCGCGCCATTAGGGCCGGTGGCGTTGTGCACGCGCTAGGATTGGCAGGGAAGTCGGTGCCAAGTTTAACACGGAGGCCTTCAGTCACGAGTTGCTCCCCGACGTCGAGGAGCATTCGAGGCCCCTGTTGTCTTCGACGGATGCGAAGACTTTAAAGTTTTCTGCAGCCGTTTGCTGTCCATGTGCCGTAGGGTTAAGTTGAGAAATTTAGCACCACAACAGAAACCCGTCGAAAACACAGGAAGTGGCGAGGCTACAAGCAACGCCGCAAGCTAACTGGACAAATGGATCGCGGTCTCGTTTATCACTGCAGGGTTTGGATACCGTTACTGGTTATACGTTCTTTCAGTGGTCTCCCAGTCACATGAGTAATTTTAATGAAACACAATAAAAATTAATTTACTTGAAATTAAAATAATTATTTTCATATTATGTAATGCAATTTGCATGCCTAAAAAAGATGTTGAAATATACTGATAAGCCTTTTCTGTACCAAGCAGTTCTATTTAGCGGATCATAGGGGGCGTGGCTTATGATGGATTACATCAGCGCGAACATTTAGCTAGGTAAATTGCCCCGCATTATTATTGATGATCGATAATTATTTTTATATTATCTTAATTGTTGACTTTAATTTTTTTTAATGTGCGTATTTACAAAAAAACAAGTTTTTATAACTTTTATGAATTGGCATAATTTAAAACATGCAGCATAATTTAAAATTTGCATTCATTTATTTAAAATTTCCTCCCATAAACGTCCAATATTCTTTACCCAGGTATGCTTCACCCCAGAGTGTAGTGTGTGCGTTCTCTGGAAAGGTTTGGCCAGTGATGTCAATCTGCCTCTACATTCCATCTGTGGCATGTTGGTCTAAATGGTTGATGACTGACATTTTTCATAGGGAATATCCTGATGAGCGGCTGCATAGGAGTCCCCCACAGGCTTGTTGTGTTTGCTGCTTCTGGAATGAAGTGAACAGGATGCAGCGCTCATCCATGCAATTATTTGGCAAAACAAGGAGTAGTTCAAAGAGATTAATCTTACGTTTACTTAGTCTCAGTGAGGATGCGAGATGCTTCTGGCTGTTGCTCCTCTTAGAGGTTTGCAGTAGAAAGGTAGGAAATGAGTGCAATTTGAATCATCTGTAACAGATGGAATCTAAAATGGGCTGTAATGTCATGGTGAAAATACCAAGTTAGCAGTGATTTTGGGGATTTGTATCTTGAGTTACACAAAATATTATACATAATCCCACACATTGAGGTGCGGAAGCATTTGGCCCCATCTGTTGTTAGAGCAGCATCCGGTCCATAATGCAGTACGTGAGTGAGTTATTTTTTATTTTTTTGTCGTCCATATAGCCTCATAACCAATGATACTGTGGTATCTTTTGAAACTTGGTAAAGCCTGCATGGTCATTGAAATTATAAAACTTCAATTGAATTACTAATAAGTGCTTTTAAATGTACTAAAATATTAGGAATATTTACCTTTTAGTATACATGTAAGCCGTCTGAGACTAATATGAATATATTTAAATTGCTACTGGCATGTCATCTTGAAATATTTGCCTCCGTGTATGATGGAAAATCACTTGATTTGGAAATGGCATGACTGACAAAAGGCATTCTTCAGTCTAATTAAAAGGGCTGAAATCTTTGTCTTTATACTTGTCCTGTATGGTGTACAAGGTACATTTAGTTTTTATTTTGTAGTACTTCATATTATTTCTTATATGAAAATATCGTATCTTGTGTAAAAAACACATTATATTAGTCATTTAATGCCAGATGGGCTGTTTTGATACAATGTATTATATTGTATCATAACAGCCCATCTGGCATTAAATGACTCTAGTTCATTTTAAACAAGCCAAACCTCTTTTTTAGGGGGGGGATTCAATAGCAGTTCACAATTTTCTTGTTAAGGTGTAACTAACTTTCCTTCCTAGTAGACAGACAGACAGTTAAAAAAAACTGGAATCTTTATATTTTACTGGAACTATTAATTTAAGCTGTACCCCTCAGTGGACTTGAGTCTTTTGTTAAAGGTCCATGTTTTTAGCTACCATGCTGCCTATGAGGATTTAACCTTTTGATTTTGTAGGCCTCAATAGTACTCTAAAAACTAGTTGTAGTTCATTTTAAAGACCGATTGGATATAAAGTAGTCATGCATTAGTTTGGGGCAGAGCATGCCTGTCTGTTAAATCATTAAATCTTTTTTGGCTCATCCACCAGAAAGCATAACATTGTCATATTCAAGAATGGAAGGATTATCGCTGATTTGCACAATGAATCAAATGTTGTGAGCATTTATATAAAACTCATCTTGTTTAGTTATTGCTAGATGTTTTTTCATTCTAGTCTTGCAAAAGCAATTCATGTGACATTGCTATGCTAATTTAACTCAAAACAATGACAAGTATCGAGGTTTTGATTTCTTAACAGGTTTCAAATACAGTCTGTATATAATAGTTATTCTGCAGTTGCCTACATGTCACATATAAGTCTGTTCAAGAAATGTGCAGACGCACACACTTGTGCAGTTCTGACTGTATGTCTTGTAAGGGGTCGACATGGATACCCATTTAATGTCCTTCTGGTTCTCTCTTCAGCATGATGACTAAGCAAACTGACGGCACAAGCTAAACAGCTTGACACCCCCCGAAGGTCACGGCATTTCGGTCATGGCTGCTACTGAGAGTCAGGCTCTGATGGTCCTCAAGGAAGAGGGAGCAGCTACCCCTGTAACCACACCCACCTCCGCCGCTGCCCCCCTGGCCTTCTTCGTTATCCTCAAACCGGGGCACGCTAGCGAAGGAGGGCAGGACCAGGGCATCCTGGTGACCAACCAGGAAGCCAACATGGCGACGACATCTACCCAGGCCACGCCAGCGGCAGGTCAATCTGCTTGTGCTCCCAGCCTGCAGTCGGACATATGTTCCACCGTGGCCGATCCACATCCGGAGAACCTGCCACCGGAAACTGTCTGTAAGGGTGTAAGGGTCACTCTGGACAACAACAACATGTGGAATGAGTTCTATCGCTGCAGGACAGAGATGATCCTCACGAAGCAGGGCCGCCGAATGTTTCCCTACTGTCGATTTCGGATTTCTGGCATGGAGCCCTTCCAGAGGTACATCCTAGTGATGGACATCACCCCCATGGACAACCACCGCTACAAGTGGAATGGACGGCAGTGGGAGACCAATGGCAAGGCTGAGCCTCATGTGTTGGGTCGTGTGTTCATTCACCCAGACTCACCCTCCTCCGGCCACTATTGGATGCAGAACCCGGTGTCCTTTTACAAGCTGAAGCTGACCAATAACACGCTGGACCAGGAGGGCCATGTCATCTTGCACTCCATGCATCGTTACCTGCCCCGGCTGCACGTGGTGCCCGCTGACAAAGCCACGGAAGTCATCCGGTTGAATGGCCCCAACGTATTGACCTTCACTTTTCCCCAGACTGAGTTCTTTGCCGTAACGGCCTATCAAAACCTGCGTATCACTCAGCTGAAGATAGACTACAACCCGTTTGCCAAAGGCTTTCGTGACGAAGGGTCGTGCAGCCGGCCAAAGCCTGACTCTTCTGAAATGGGTTTGGAGCTCTATAGACCACCGTATGGCAGTGAAGAACAGCAGACTATCAAGGTGAACCAGCAGCACTCGGACAATAGTGATGCGTATGATTCTTTTGTCATGGATAAGGAGCTATTCCCTTCAACAGAGTTTGGCACCGAGACGCTCGATAATGGCATATCTCCACCTAAAGCAGTATTTGCAGACAAAGACAGGTGAGTAAATCATGTATTTCTTGGTGTGACAGTCTCCCCGAAGTCTGGGTGTTGCCTCTCGCATCTAGGGTTATGGATTTAAGTCCCATCTCTCGCTGCATCTTTGCATGTTCTTCCCACAGTCCAAAGATGTATAATTTTCATAATTAAGTAGTAACAAATGCTTCACTTGTAAGCTACTAGCAACTTACAGGGAGCTAATGAGTAGCTTGCCGAACTCTTTTTCGAAATAGGATAAATTAAAAAAGCATTTCTTGACATCAAGGAATTTTACTTTGTTTCCAACAATGAGTGCTGCTAGCCTTTTCCCTGTTGATATAGTCTTGCATCACACATGCAGCTCCAGAGATTTTCTGTATAGGAGCAGCTCTCAGGTTGAAGATGCCTTTTGTGTCTTCAGCTTGCCTGTAGAGTATGATTGTGTTGGAGTGCGTCTGTCTGTGCCCTGGGATGGACAGCCGTCCTGTCTATGGTGTTCCTTGTGTAGCCTGGGATAGACTTCAAGCCCTCTGACTCCGACCAGGATGCAAAAGCACAAAGACAGTGTGTGATAAGGAGGACACACAGGTGGTGTTTTTCACCACTTAAACCATGCATTTGCATGGCCCCCCCTCTTGGTCACAGTCACCACACTATGTATTAAATGAACACATTCTATGTTTAGAAGATGGTGAAACAGCATGTTCTGCTAACCAGCTAGCCAGCTACCATCTTCCGATTATACTCTTTGACTATAAAATTAATTTTAATGTATTATTTGAATCATTGGGGGGGGGGGGGCAGGACAGAGGCGGTGGCTCTTTAAGTGTTTCTCTAGAAACAGCAAACTCGCCCCTGGGATATTGATGCTGTTCTACTGATGCTATGTATATCTGTAAGTTTTAGCATTTGTGTTTTTTATGTCAATAATAGTATAGAGGAGTTTCTCACATTCAGATTTTCACTTGTCTTGCTGTACCAGACTGGATAGTGACATTCTGGTTATTGATTTTTTTTTCCCCAATACTATCTTTTTTGTGACTCTCATGAAGGGTTGAACCCTTGCTCCCTGATCTGTTCTCTGTACACTTTTAATTGCTAGCACAGTTAGCTAATTATAAATGAAGCATGCATTTGCAATTAGCATTACATTTTTTTTAAATGTAATATTTAGGAAGATTAATTTTGTGTAATTTACATTTTGTTTATCCATTCCAGTGCCATGATGAGCTTAGAGTCTGTTTCAGGAAGTGCAGGGTTCCAGGCTGGGTGCATCCTGGACAGGATGTCAGTCCATCACAGGACATACATGCACAGTCACACACTCTGGGTAATATAGATGCTGCAGTTCTCCTGACTGAATATTTTTGAGCCAGCCTTACCTGCATGCAAACTTTACACATGCAGAGCCTGGTATTGGGAGTCAACCCCCCCCCCCCCCATCCCAGGCAGTGTGAGACTGTGTGGATCACCACTGCACATTTCATTAAATGTTATTGCCAGATGAGTTCAGTCACTCGTTTCCATCACACAACTGTTTTTATATTCCTATACGTAAAATGTTTTTCACTTGACATTTTTCTGACCTTAGACCTTTTTTTTAAATTATTTTTAAAGGAGTTTAAATTATTATCCAGAGATGGTATTAAATCAAGCATTTAAAGCATTTTTTGGCCTGTTACTATCGATTTACATAGATAATCGTGTAATGCACCGACTTTAATCTTTTGATTCATCAAATCATTTTTAATTTATAATATAATGGATATATTGCATTTGCCACCAAGCACGAACAAACTAACCATTGCGGGGTCACAGATACGGTTAATTTAAGACTCTCCAATTCACCTAAGTTGTGTGTTTGGAAAGTGGAAGGAAACCGGGGAACCCGCCAAAACGCCTCACCCGCTAGGGGTGAACATGCGGACTCCACACACAAAGTGCCGGTGTGCCAAAGCGCCTGTCTGGCTTGTACGATGCGCGATGTTAATATCGACATGGGTTTTTTTTGGCCAGTCACGGATAACAAATTTTAGCAAGCTTTGCAGTAGGGATGCACCGAAATGAAATTCTTGGCCAAAGCCAAATAATAATGAAATGCTTGGCCGAAGGCCGAATACCGAACGCGGTGTTTCGCATTTTTTTCCATTTATTTTGCCAAT
>JAABNY020000025.1:4436005-4449589 GCA_015164015.2 Brevimyrus niger
TTTATTCGGCATTTTTACTTATTCGGCCGAACACCGAAAGTGCTTTTTTGGTTATTTTCGGCCGAATAATTTCGGTTTCCGAAAATTCGGTGCATCCCTACTTTGCAGTTTTAACAATTCTCATCTCATCATAGCCAAAGTTTTCATAGTGAGTTAACGCTGTTTTCCTGAGATTTTCTTGATCACAAAACAAGTTTTCACTAAAAATGCTATGGATGATGCTATTGAATCCATGCAGTTTTTATTGCATAACCACCGAAAATCTATAATTCCCCCCCATGTGTTACACACAAGCCTCACAGATAGTGTCAAAGAGTTAGGTATATGTTATACTTGAATATTTATAGGAAGGCATTCTGATCATTTTGGGCAGTCATATGTCATTAACATTGCCCTACAGAATGACTCCATGTGCTGTAATATTAGTGCTGGGTGGTATAACCTTTTTTATATGTATGTTTGTGGTGTTTTCATAGTGTCACGGTATTTAAAAAAAAAAATCCTTTAAAGTTCACCATTGCCACAGCAGCAAGTGTCTACATCAGTAAAGTACGCTTGCAAATATATATTTCATTTATTTATTTATTTAAACAAACAGTTGTTTACATTTAGCTTGTTAATATTACTGACATTAGACTTATTAAAGTAAAAGTATTCAGCTTAACCATATGTTTCCCACAAACAGATGTTTATTGATTTATTACTGTATACAGTGGTACCTCGGTTCTCAAACTCACTAGAACTCCAATTTCTTGGAAGTCGAACAAACCAGATTGACCTGATATTCAGATCGAGTTCTAGAAATCGAACTGTGAACGCCGACCAAATATAAATTGTACGCTCCAAAAAATGAGTCATACTACAATGCAATTCTTACTCGACTGCCTTTTCACAGACTGGAGGATTAACCAAATAAAGCAGAGCAACATTACAGTAGCTAACAATAAATAAACCATTAACTTACGTGTACTATTAGAGCATTTGTCATTTATTTAAACTTTTATTTTACCGGGTAAATTAACTGAAAACCAGTTCTCACTGCTTTGCATGATTTTCGGGAGAAATAGCAGATTACGCATCGGAACTGACATGCAAACGTCATGCGTGTAACTAAACTCTTCAGCCAATAAGGGCAAAGGCGTGTCGTCACGGAGGCGGTTCCAGTTTGTGCAGCCAGGTGAGAGGTTGCAATGCATCTAACCATAATGCATTGCGTCAGGATCAGAATGCGTTGCTTTAAGCCAGTGCTGTAAGCAAGTTGAACACGCCCAATGACCGGACTGGGGAAACGAACTGAAACGTGGACTTAATACAGAGGACTAATGACAACGACCAGAAACAGCTGATCACATGGGGATTCCACACGAGTTAACAAGGGGGCGTGGCACATGGAAGGAGCAGACGGTCGGGGGAGGACAGGGGTAACGTTGGGATAAGATCTTTATTGTTTTGGAAGCCATTAAGAAAAAAATGCTTTTATGGTTTTATCTTGTTCATTTCATGTTTAAATGCTTAAAGTCTACTTAGCTCATCCTTGTTTGACAAATGGATATTGGATTTTTTTAATGAATGAATGTTTTATTAAGAGTGCATTTTTTAATAAAGTTCAGCTTTGTTGTCTTGACTGGTAGCATGTACTGATACCTAATAAGTGTTATTTGGTAATGGATTCATCAGACTAATCAATTACTTATTTCAATGATCAAGGTTTTTCATTTCACCAATATGCATTTATTGGCTGATATTACACGTAATACAAATTTTCAGGCACAGACTGAAGCAGTAGCTATAGACACTATGGAAAATTGTATTTAGTTATAACTCTTAGTAAGAAGGGTACGCACGTAACTGGTCCCCTCTCAATACATTCTGCACAGTGATCCATAACACGTCTAATAGCAAGCAATATCATATAATATCCTGTCTATTGAAGCATGATGGTATATAAAAAATTCATACTGCATGGGGATTTGAAACCGGTATACTAGATGAATCGATATACTGCCCAGCACTACTTAATATAAGCACAAATAAAGACCCTCTTATTTTCTTCCACAATGTCACATTCCTGAAATACTTTCTATATGCATCATCTGTATGAATCTCATGCAGTCACAATCTTGCTCCTCCACTAACTTGTCATTTGTGTGTGGGTACCCATTTAGAGATGTAGTTCAGTAAATGCACCAATTTAATAATCACTGATCTTTCACTACTTTTCCATGGACAATAATGTGACTTTGGGTAATTATCAGACTTGGTGAAATGTATTTTTTGATGGTCCTGAAATTATCGACATTGTCACAATACTGAGAACTTGAATTCAGAAATTCTACATCCCACCATAGATCCAGTTTTATGACTCTATCATAGTGCCTAAGTGTTCAATACTTACATAATTCTCCACTGGTCATGAAATTTCTAATTAATTTCAGAATGAAGTGTGAGTCTCCTGCTTGAACCTGATGGGACAGGGAAGATCTCGGAAAGTTTTTTCATTGCAAAATTCCCAGAGTCATATTTCCATAAATGTCACTTAGTACACACTGCACTGCTTTTTTTTTTAATTGACCTGCCTTAACTTTTTTTAAGAAAACGTTTTGTTTCACATTGACTTTTTAGCAGGAGAAAGCGTGCTCGTGTCGCTGCTTCCGCTGAGGCCATGCGGGCGGTGAGGCCAAAGCTGAGGAGGGGTGTCCCAGAGAAGAAGGATAAAAGGGGCACTTCAGAGCAGACTGAGAGTGCGGGGATCATTGTTAAAGAGGAGGAGGAGGAAGTGGAAGTTTTCAGTGACGATGCAGTTCCTCGAAAGTCAAAGTTGGACAGTTCAGCTGAACAGACTGAGGTTCAGCTGAAGGAACCAGGAAACTGCGGGCCTGTAGTGGCTGAAAAGGTCTCTGTCCAGAGCACCGACACTTCAACTCGGGATTCCACCCTGTCCTCGGGCTCTACGAAGGGCGCTCCAGAGACGGGCACCTCTGGCCGGTCCTGCCAGAAGAGCGTGCTGCCTAATCTGCATGAAATCATTCCTTTACCACAGCTCGCCCAGTTCCTCAAGGAGCGGAATTTGATAGCAAGATCCAAACCCAAAAAGACGGACGTTTCCCCCTCGACGGTGACTCCTATGCCACTGCCTCATGTCTCGCCTCCTTCGCCACCGGACTCAGAACCTATGCCAAATGTGGCTAACCCTTCGGCGCCCGTCCCCGAGTCGACGGAGGAGCCCGGAGACACTCCGGGGAATCTGGAGACAGCATCCAGTCCATCGACCGCAGAGCCCACGAGCGAGGTCCCGGCTGACTCTCAGTCATCACTGGTGAAGAAGAAGCGGAAATTTGGAGGGAGATATCGAAGGCACGGCAGGTTTGTCAGGCGACCGGAGGTGGCGAGTGGTCCCACGGACGTCAACATGCAGCCAAACCTGGAGGACGTGGAGGGCCTGCTGTTCGTGTCGTTCACTTCCAAGGTATCGCAGAAGATTGCATGCATGCCTCATGAAAGCCTGAAAAAGATGGTTGCTATTATTAATTTTTTGATTTTGCGCAATTTTTCCAAAAGTAGCATTATATAGATGACAGGTGTACCCTCCACCAAATTCACACTTGATTTTTATTTGCCGGTGATTTATGTAGGGATTTTTTTCATCGTATGTTCTTTTCCCCTTATATATACCTGGGTAATATATTTTCAATAAAATATATTCTGGAGAAGTGCCGTCTGTGTGGTTGCCAGAAGTCAACCTCAAACATTGGTTTGACAACGCCTGATATTGACTCATAAGGAAAATCCCTCAGTTGCATTAGAGTGTAGGCATACAGACCAGCTTATCTTCATTGCTTTTTTATACTTTCCCGTCATCACCATAGGAAGCACTAGATATTCATCTTGGGGACCCGTCAGTCAGTCGAGAGGCTCCACCACATTCTCCAAAAGGCCAGGAATCTCTAGCAGGTTACGGTATGGAGAGCAGCTCGGCTATTTGTTTTGAATGGAATATATTGTGTCTTCCAAACCATGTGCTGGGTTTGTTACTGATCTTTTCTCATCCCTCCTTCCTGCCCCAAAACCATCCCTATGAAGAGTCTGAAACTACACAAGAGAAGATTACCCGACTCCAACCGGCACTGCTGCATGATCTGCAGCGTATGAAACACAGACAGGTGATCCACCCTGTCCTGCAGGAAGGTATATATAATGTCACAGAGAATGATTGTCTTGATTCTTAAGACTGCTCGTGGGTGCTTGATAGAAACGGTGATTTAATTAGTTTTTTTATTTTTGCCCTTTGATAATAATGCTGATGTTTTGTTACTCTCCTCTTGTTTGTGTAGTTGGGCTGAAGTTGAACTTGCTGGACCAAACCCTGCCTATCGACCTGCAGTATTTAGGCGTCTGCTTGCCTTTGCCGCCTCCCTTCTGTCCTCGGGAAGATGGGATCTCTGTGCTGCCCACCTCTTCTCCCGGTGAGGAGAAAATTCTTCCTTAAGTGACTTTTTGTTTCATAATGACAATAAGCATGCATATATATATATATATATATATATAATATAAACATTTTACAACATTATGTTTTGGTTATTAAAATTATTTGTTGCTCTGATTTTTATGATTATACCATTTTCCAGAGGTATCCAAAAATTAAAGAACACAAAACTAGATGTAGTACAAATTTTAAAGTCTTTCTTACACGTAACCCACAAGTAAGTAATCCATTTGTATGATTAGCTGTGTATTTTGCTAATTTTATTTTTGCATTTTTCCTCATCCCTGAACTCTTTCCCTGAACTGGAAAAAATACTTTTTATGACAGAAGTAAATGGTACTACAACAAAACTGATGAACTAATCCCAAGGCAGAATTCATGGTTTAAACAAGAAAGTTGTATTATTGGATTCTGTCCCCAAAACTGATTATAAGAATCAGAGAAAATTGTTACAGTAATGTTTTAGAATGACCCATGTGCTCCTTTTTGTGTTAACTGTACACTAGTTCAGGCATTCAGTGTATAATATTTATCATTGGAAGTTATAATTGTAGATGCAATTTTTCAAATAATCACAGAAAACTGTGCAATTCATGTTTTTTAAATTGATTTTGCTTTTGCAGATGGATTGTTCCCGTTTGTGTCAAGGACTGGGAAAACAACAGATTATACAAAGATCAAAGGTTGGAGGGACAAGTTTAACATCACCCCCGAAGTGCCATCTTCCAAGCCTGAAGGTGGCATTATGCTGTCCTGCAGTTTTATTACCAGGGATGCATGACATGTTGTTTTTGCCGCTATTTTCGATCTCGTTTTAGCCGATATCAATATGCACATTTTTTTATTTCATTAAAGGGAAGGACACCATGCCTGTCTTGTACTAGAAATAACCAAATTACTCTTATTGTAATGGCCTGCCTGTCAATAGACGTAAAACAAGACCAACATTATTTGATTCTAAGGGAATGTATCATTTTACAAATGCTGATATTAAAAAAGTAAGGAAATTTTAACTTGTACTAGATGTAAATTACATGTCAGTGCTGCATTTTATTTTTGGGAAATCTTTGCATGACATTACAAAGAATCGAATGGCATTTCATAGTTTTTTTTTTTCCCCCGCTCTATCATGCAGGTGTCTTGGGGGGGGACTCCACCCTAAAGAATCGTTCGGCCTTCTGCAGCGACATGCTGGACGAGTACCTGGCGAATGAGGGGAAGCTGATAGATGAGCGGGCTGCCAACTTTTCCCAGAGTGCAGAATCTCCTGTAGTCTACCAGTTGCCTACCAAGAGCACCAGCTATGTTCGCACCCTGGACAGTGTGCTAAAGAAGCAGATCCCCAGGCCGGTGGCTTCCAGGTTCCCATTCAAGTCTGTTACCGCACCCAAGAAACCCAGAATGTCTCAGAGAGCCAGGACACCAGCAAGGCACAAATATTCCTCTAGTGAGAGTAAATCAAAGGCCACCACTGTGTCTGGTTCACAGACCAGTACAATGACCTCTCCCAGCAATGTGAATCAGGCCGTCTCCACTTCAAGTCGCACAAAATCCATGAAGACCAAAGCGGGAAAGGGCGCGCGGTCTTCTGCGGGAAAGCCAGCACCCGAAGCAGCCCATCTCGCGGCCCCCCCCATGACCCAGTCCAAGGCCAGCCCAGGCGCCCTCCCTGACAAAGTGAACGTGTTGCAGGACTCCAACCTCGTCAACCAGGGCTCCCCTGGCCTGACTGGCCGCAACCCCGGCCTCTCCAAGATGCTGCTCAAATTGATGGACTTGGAGGACGGGGCCGTGTGGGAGGGAAAGGATCGCACCCGCGTTACAGAAGACAGGGCGGCCATCGCTTTGGCTGCGCTGCTCACGGCTCAGGTACGCGATCGCCCAGCTGGCGTACTTCACACAAGCTTTATTGGTCTTTTGTTCAGTGCATGCTGGGTGCAGTAGTTGCAGAACGTTTATATTAGGTGTTGTGTAGTCGGTATCAACTCCCAGCAAATATGTAGGTTGCATTTCTCCAGAAAGCCGTCTTCAGTCTGGGTCTTCAGCATTTCAGAAAGCTTGTTTGTTGTTGACTCCATCCATGTCATTCCTGGTCACCCCCCTTCCTCTTTTCTAAGTGTTGTGGCCTTTTCCAGAGAATTTGATCAGCTCACAATATGCCCAATATAAGAACCGCTCATGGTCATTTGTGCTTCATGTGAAAGTTTCAGGATTGTGGGTTCTTCATCAAGTAAGACATTTGTAAGTCTTAGACTTCTAGCCCTGATAAGAAAACAAAGGCAACACTATCTGTTCTATTTAAAATGTAGTACCTATTTTCACGTAAATATAAAAACTCTATATCAGGGGTCTCAAGCTCTAGTCCTGGGGGGGCACAGCCCTGTGTAGCTTAGCTCTTTCCTGGTTCCACCACAAATGATTCAGCTCAAGAGCTGTGCGGTAATTAGCACAAGGAGTTGAATCAGGTGTGTTAAGTGAAGGTGAACCAAAAACTGTGTAGGGCTCCTGCCGCCCAGGAACGGAGTTTGAGACCCCTGCTCTATATTGTATCGTTAAAGCACTATAATCACGGGCCAGTGCCGCTCAAGCTGTCCGGTCACCATTATTGTACACTGTTCAAGCGAGAACTTGCAAGGTCACTCTTAAAGTGCTCATCAAGCTTCAAGCAACCCTCAAACACTTTGCTGCGATAACGTCACGGACAACTCCTTTGATGTTCCGAGGAGATACGTGAAACCTATCTGACACATCACTCTGGAGTGTTTGCTGCTGCGTGTCTCTCTTCGAGAGGTATTATAATTCTTTTGTAGGAATTAATTTCCCAGTCATCTCCCAGAAAATGACAGGTCACTCCTAAATACAGTTCCGTGGTAATGCTGTTCCAAACATGAGTAGTGAGAGCTCTGCAATCGGCTTCCCTGTGAGAGTATCTCCTATGACCCCCTTTTGATGTCCCAATTCATGGCTATAAAAACATTAGCGGGACCTGCTCCCAGCAGGGTTAGTCATACCTGAAACCACACGTTTAAGAGAAAATGGTAGTTAAAGTCATCAGCACAGAACACAGAATTTGCTTCAAGGGTTTCAACCTTTTGTTCATTCAAATATACCACTAAGCATTCCAGAAGACGATCTTTAAATTCCTGCATCATGATCAATAATTTTAATCCTTCAGTCATTTACTTTGCAGACAGACAACTACTTACGATCTGTTTTTTTTTTTTTTCTCCATAGCTTCCATGAATGTGCATGCTGAAATTTTCCTGTAGTCGCTGAACTTCTGTCTATGCTTCTGGCACCAGCTCATAAGTTTGCAAAACAGCTGCTTTTAATTTGTCATAGTAAGAGCTGTCTGATGGGGACAGAGCAGTACACACTTCCCAAGCTTTTCCCATCAGCTTGCATTTCACCAACAAAACCCAGATCTCTCTGGGCCACCAAAGTAGTGATGCCAGGTGTTCAGATGCAGAGAAACACAAATCTACTACAGTTTCTGTAAACGTGGGTACAATAGTGACATCCTTGGTGACATCATCACAGGCACTGGCACGGCAGCAGGATCGGAGCCAGGTGGTACTACTGGGATAGATATAGGAAGGTTTTGGGCCATAGATGCATTCAAAATGGCTTTTGGCCTTTCAGTCTCCAACTGCTTCAGCCGCAAATCTCACTCTACTTCAAGCTCTACGCGTTTAATGGAAAGTTTTTCTAGCTCTATTTGCCTGTAACAGGGTCTTGGCCAGCGTCCGGGCTGCACGCGCACAGTGAGAACATTTTAAATGTAGTTAGAGTATGGAATAGTCTTCCTGTAAGTATGGTGCAAGTTAAAACCCTGAGTTCCATTAAATTAGAGGTAGATACGATTTTAACTACCCTGAGTTATTAGTTTTTTCCCCAAATGAGCTTGATGGGCCGAATAGCCTCCTCTCGTTTGTAAAGACAGAGGTTATAGGCAGCTTTAGCCTCCTTGGAGCAATCAACAATGCAGTCAAAAAATATCCCAGATTGGGGATCCCAGAGCTGCAGTGAATTACCTAGAAATACAATAACATGCAGTATGTACAATAATAAGAGCAGGTATCAAAATGATTGGAAATGTGTCAGTGGGCAACTACTGAGGTGCACATGGAAAAGTCGTCTTGGTGAATATGTTGATCATACTTTGCACTGTAGGAAAAATCAGTAGGGGAAATGAAAATATGCATTATGCAAAGTAATGTAATATTAAGTAACTTGTGATTAATTATTTCAAATAATAAAATTAGATAAGTTTTTTTTTCCCCCAGGATTTCAAGGTGTTACAATAGCATTGATTTTGTTAAAATGCTATATACCTATGTATATTGTTTGGGCATTTTAGTGGCAGGAAAAAAACTGAAGTTTAACATTTTTTAATTTAGGTTATCAAAATTAATAGAATAATCGATTCAGTGAAACGATGATAGAAAATGAAGATTGCTGATGCATTGAATCATTCCCTAAATACTGTATGCCTAATGAAACAATGGAATCTAATGGAAAGACTGGGGCTGAGGATTTACGCTCCTAGCATAGAAGTTAAATCGGTATGGTAATAATATGCAAGCCTTGTCTGACTCCTACCCAGAACCAGTAAATTTTATCATATTCACAATTGAGTATGACTGAGTATGACTTTGTGTCCAGTTATTCTTCATATGGACAATGAAATGCTCTGTTATACCTCTGTGTCTAACTTAATTTATTTTATATTAGAGTGTAATAATGTCTTCTAGGTCATTGTGTTCCAGGATTAGAAACATTTTTGGTCAATGCTTTGATTCTCTCGTTGCTTCTAATTTCTCTAACCATGTCATGGATTCTCATTAGCTTCCTTTTGACTGATTGCAGGGCTCATCTGACCTCTTCCATTACTGAAGGTTATTTCATTTACCTGAAACTACCAAGATATTTATTAATTGTTTGCCATAAAGGTCTGTGTTCCTTCTCTGCTTGATTTTAGTCTGTCAGTTTTTTGTACAATTTTGCTACATAATCACTCGAAGTTGGAACTTTTTGATCTCGCATCATAATGTGTTTATCTCAGCATACATGGTCTGGAGTATCTCTTATAAATACTGTAGCTGGTATCTGAACTCGCCAGATGCTCAGCTGTGCAAACTAAATTAAATGTTGCTTCTGGAGTTGGCTGTATCTTACAATATGGCAGCTTTGGCCATCACAGGCACATGCTCATGAACAGTGAAACATGTAGAGCCAGTTGAGGTGTATTCTGGGAGATTTTAACAGTTTGATCTACGCTCATAAAGCACCTGGTGTTGACTAACCCTCATCTGACCTGTTGTCTCAGGGCACTTTGAAGGGAAGTAAAGCAGCCAACAGGGTGATTAAGCGGCGAGCTCCGCCCTGCCTCATTGACTTTTGCCGCCTGGGCTGCGTGTGTAGCAGTCTGGCACAAGAGCACCGTCGCTTCACCCACTGCGGCAAGCCTGAATGCATGTTTGGCTGCACCTGTCTGAAGCGCCGCGTCGTATTGGTCAAGGCGCCGCCGTCGCCAACCAAGAACACACAGGACCAAGGTGACCTCGTCTTCTACGATGCACTTGAGGAGGACGTGCACTCCAAGCCGAAGAAGAAGAAGAAGAGGAGGATGGCATACAGTGAGTGTCCTGATCAATCACTAAGCACAGGTTGACTAGTAGAGGTTATACTTCCTGAAGTGCTATAGAACACGCTGACCTCTTTTAGAGAATACTTTGGGAAGACTGACCTTTATCTCAATATGCATGTTTTCTGGCATTAAAATTAGTAATAAAAAAAAAATCATTTAAAAATTTTGTTTATAAAGCATATAAACCTGGGAAAACCATAGGCTTTGGAACATCATCAGACCCATTTTAACAAGACATTTGTCATGCTGTCTCACCCACAATAGCTATATCGGAGCCTGAGCAGGAGTCGGAGCCGGCGGCTCGCGTGCAGACCCTGTGGAACCCGAAGGCGGTGGAGATTGATCCAGAGCCCCTGTATGCACCAACGCCAGTCTCCTTCTCTTGGTCCCAGGTAGTGATTCGCCAAGAGTCACCTAGCAACCTTGTATCCAAAGAGGTAAGAAGGTGGAGCCGTTCAGTCCCGTCCCCCACCCTTCTTTGCTTTCATTGGGCTACCCTATCAAACCACTATTTTGTTGTCGTTCTAATCAATTTCCACGGCACTAAGCATTGGTGGGAATCGGGGCCTTGAACACGTGATCTCTTCCGATGGCGCAGGTGCCGGAAGAGGAGAAAGATCCGGTGTACCGCTACTTTGAGAGCATGATGACGTGTGCTCGTGTCCGCCCAATCAGTAAAACCCAAGCCCAGGCAGCTGCTGTGCTATGGAAGTTCAAGGTAACGCCCACAGCAGGAGTCTTAAGTTTTACAGCAGAAACAAGATTATGCTTCCCTTAAAAAAAATGTGCCTTTTAGTTATGAGCACTTTTTGAACAACAATATTTTGCCCTCTTGTCTGAACAGGAAGATGATTCCAAAAACACTATCATGATCCGCAAACCTGGTAAGTTCTTTTAAGCATCTACTCACGAAGGCTGAATTAATTCTTTAAATTACTGCAAGAATCGCTTTTGTGACAAGCAGATCTCTTTTATGGTGCATAAGATAGGAATGGAATGGATTGAACATCCCACAAACATGAAGTCAAACTTGGCAAATGACAAAACCAAATGAAAATCCCAAACGCCATCTGGGTTCTTGGGTTCAAGCTGTAGATATGGTTAATTGCAGATATAAAACATAATAAATGAAAACAAATATCTTTGGGAATGAGGTGCAGATGGAATTAATCAACATGAAAGACCCATAAAGTATTACCTGATATCTCGCTTTGCAGGTAAAAACCAGAAGAAGCCAGGTGAGACCCAGCAGGCCACACTCCCACCAGAACCTGTGAAACGCTTGGAGATTGTGTCTGAATGCCCCTGGGAGAAAAAGACAGACAGGAATCATGTCCTTCGGGTCATCTGTGAGTGCATGGCCCAGAACCGGCTGTCCCACTCCTTCCACGTTGGCCCTTACCTTGTTAAGCCCGTCTCCCAGAGCTCCCTGGGCCAGGACAGCACGGTCACCTACAAGGTGTCCATATCCCAGCTCAAAGATGGTGGAGGGGGGGTTCAAGATGAGGACTGGTACGCCGAACTGAGCAGCAAGGCCAAAAGTAAAGAGAGGTGCAGAGCGGAGGGTGAGGAGCGGACCAGTACATCCAGAAGCAGAGTTCTGCCTTTTCTTACACGCGTCTCTCCTGCTGGTCTCCTCATTGCCAGCAAGAAGCAGCCAGGGGTCTCCAGCCAAGGGCACATCAAGGTGACGTGACCTGCTAATAGATGTTAGATTGGATGCTGTTATTCCGTTACTTGCACTTAAGCTTTTTCCAACAAAGGCAAAACGTCTCCTCCTGACCACCGGCTGTCTCGAATCACTTCTGTTTATACAGGTCAATGGTAAATCATACCCACAGGCCAAGCTACAGCTTGGTCAGATGGGGGCACTGCATCCAGCGAACAGGCTGGCCGCTTACATCACCGGCAGGCTGCGGCCTATAGACCACCAGCTGTCCGCCACGGCCTTGGGCACCGCTAAGTCTCCTAGCCAGCTGCCTCTCGGCGGCTCCATGGACGCCAGTTATACACTACAGCTGCCACGCTTGCCAGTAAACAGCCTGTGCACCACCACCAGCAGCGCCACTACGACGACCACCACCACGGTCACCGGCGGCGGCTCGACTCCCACCGTCGCTGCAGTCCTGAAGAACCTGGGTAAGTGCTGACCGGAGTCTGCATTGGCGGATCACTGAATACCTCTGACTGTAAGGCCAGCTTGTATTTTTATCTGTTTCGATTAAAATGCACTTTTATTAATAAAAATCTGCCTGTGGTGAAACGGGAATGCTTTTATGAATCTCCGGTTCCACTACCATATGTGTTTCTATTTTTATATACTGTACCAACAGAAGTTTGAGTACACCTGCTTGAAACCACAATTATTTATATCATAAACCTATATGCTCTTCTTTAATAACCAAAGTGAAAGTCTTTTGAACTAATGAGGCAGTATTTTAAGTATTTGGATGGAGGGATGGAGGCACCCTAACCACCTGTAAAACTGGCCTGAAGAATTAATGCAGAGCAAAACCGTAGGGAGCCTGGCTCTCGAGGGCCAGCTACAGCTGCGCTGGGAAAACGTGTCGGGAGGTTCCACAGTGATTTTTTTTTTTTTACCGAACGTCTCTTGTCTCTGAAGTAGTTTTCAAGATATTTGGTGGCTTTATTGAGGAATCCAGGACTGAAAGTGTTTAGTTTTCCCCTGCCAGGCTGTAGTCCTCTTTTTGAGTTGTGTGATTGTTTTTCCACATTGGCGTATTTGTTGAAGAATGATGTGGACTCTTCCGGCAAGTGCACCCGAACTTTTGTCCAATATTGTATATAAAGCTGTATTTCAAGGTAAAAAATCTTTAGGAAGAATTAAGGTTGATAAATTAAGTGATCATACATTTCTCATAATGTAGTTTATCAGCGACGTGCAGTAAATTGGTAACATTTTGATGAATTCAATCCTAAAATGCAGCAGCATGTCTTGTTCACAAAGTAAAAATCACGTGATGGTTTGCTCTCATAGTATTCTTTGTCAGGGAATGCCTTGAGTCCTGTGGTCTTGCAGCTGCTGATCACCTTTGAGCTCACCTGCTTATTTAAATTAATGCATTTCCTATATTGTTTGTCTCTGTCCTCTCCCTGCCTTAATTAGTATGCCACTTACATTTTCTAATTAGATTTTATTGCAAGAAATGGGCTCGCATTGCGGAAGCACACAATGAGCACAGAATGCGAAGAAGCTTTTTCCTGGACAGATACCACGATGCCTTTGGTTTTTGAGTAATGGTTTTCCATCTGTCCTAACTTAAGATGTTGAGGAAAAGTGTTTTTTCCTGTTCAAAATAGGGCTGGGTCATATGACGATAGTATTGATATCAGACAAGTAACCTGGTGTTGATATTAGAGCTGGGCGATATGACCTAAAAGTAAAATCTCTGATTTTTTTCACAATAAATCCGATTTTCGATTTTGATCG
>JAABNY020000025.1:4449689-4474419 GCA_015164015.2 Brevimyrus niger
TTTAAGAGAAAATTAAATCGTCTTGAAACATAAATTCGAATGAATCGAAAAAATCTAAAGAATCGCCCAGCCCTAGTTGATATCACTGATTATCGCCTGTGTCGGAGAAGTCGGCTACACACAAATCAAGATAAAAATGTGGTATTTGGCTTTCAGTTCAGGCTTCCAGCCTGAATTTTTTGTATGAGACGCGGAGGTTTCATTGTATGTACACATTGGTTATAACGATGGTTTGAGGCTATGGCTTCCTGTAAGTTTGTGAGCCACTGCTTTAGACAGTCAAGTTTTAGTGCCAGCTGTTTAGACTGTTATCTAAATATTGTTTAGTCAGGTTTGTTCTCAGGTTTTGCTTTCATCTGCAAAAATTGAAGTGCCCCGCTTTGTGCCGCATACATGTGTGTGTGTAGACAATTCAATATTTATTATTTATTTTTTTAGATGTCACCCAGCCCTAGGTCAGGATTAACTTGAATACTTTTAACTGTGTGCTGTAGACCACTAAAGTAGTCCTTTAGATTGCAGGTTGGGAAGAACCACAGATGTGCCCCACTTTTTCAGTTCTTTCAAAAACAAACCAGGATCACTGGCTTGGATGAGCTGATTATTTTCAGTTTTTTCATATCGTCAGTGGCTAAATTCCTTCAGTAATGCAGAGCCATATTAATGTATATAAAACTTTGCATGGTTTTTCCCTTGCATGATTTTTAATGCCAAACCTCCCTCCTGCACTGAAGGCGTTTCATTATGGAGCAAAGCGGGAGTTTCACACATCAGAGGTTCATCACTTTTATATTCTTGGTCATGGGCTGTTGAATGTTATTGGTATAATGAATGACACTAATATCTGAGTTTCTTTTGTCTCTTTGCTTTTAGCCAATTGAAGCAGGTAAAAGTGAGGGAAAACCCAGTGTTCATATTAAATTTAAACATTATGAATTGGTTACACGATGCATATTCTAATCATTAGTATTTGGCTGAAATATTTGATTCATATTGCACTAGCATGCATTGTTTGTGACGTATGCTAGCTTACCTTCCTGATTAGCAGGTCAGCCAGATGTAGCTTTGTGTAAAACTACAGAATGCTGAAATGCTTTCAGGTAAAACACAGATGTTTGGATTTTATAGCACAATATAAGGTGTCTAAGCACACTGCCTATGCAGTTGTGTTGTATGGGCAAACCCATAGATCCAGCCATTTGAGCCTCCCCCAATAAGGAGAATAGTGTCTGTTGGTTTTGAAACGCAGTGAGCTTCTCAGAGTTAGCAGTTTGTTCAGAATAATCATTGCTCTGTCTGGCAGGTAAGAGAACCTAAAACACATTTGTAAGACTGTCATATTGACATTTTATAAAGATAATTGATCATGATTGATGCATCAACACTCACTCCACAGAAATGACTTGGTACAGCCTTAATATCAACCATACTGCCATTATTTAAGGTGGCCCTTTACCTACAGGTTAGCCTGTGTGATGTCTCCTCACGATGTAATTGTGATTATATGGCGCTAGTGCAATAATCAGCAGGGCTTTAAATAACAGGCGAAACATTCGTCCAGACGCTGAATTTTCAGTACTGTAGGGACGTTCATTTACGCCCACAATTTGGTAAGTAGATTACCAGTTTGCCTACAATATTAAGTAGATATGTATTGTGATGCCAAAAAGTTAATCTATATAAATTTGGCATATCCTTATGTTTATTAAATTCGGCTAGCGTGTCGCATGCTATGGTTTCTGTAAATCGTAGAAGCGATAAGCACTAAAGTGGCGGTGAATGGGGAGATATTGTAAAAACAAGGTAAAAAGTCTGTGGTGCGGCGGTACTTTATACAGTTTAATGTCTGACACGTTTATTAAACACAAAGAACTATAAATCCAGTGTCATTAACTTTAATGTTTTAGTCGTACTAGGAATCCGCTCACCAAATTGTGGACGTACTGTAAGTGAACGTCTTTAGAGTCATCTAAAGCCCTGGTGATTATTATGCATGCAGCATGTTATCGTGATGTGATACAGTGCAGCTCTACCTACAGGCGAGTTATTCATCTTCGGCGTCATTTAGAAGTTTGTATTGGCATTAGATGCCAGAATGACACAGTGTGGGTTACTAGTGGAGTTTTTTTGTGGTTGAAGTTCAGCTGCAAATGGAGAACCAGGAGATTTGAACTTGCTCCTCAATCTGTCCCTCTCATACAGTGGCCAAGCCCACAGTGGGGAAGGTCTTCACCCAGTTTGTGGTCAACAAGTTCAACTCGCTACAGCAAAGGCTGCCCATCGTTAGCGTTCCTCAGGTGGCTGGCAGCCTCCAGAAAGTGTCTCTGCCGACCGGCCACCTCTTGGTGGTCGGTCCCTCCCTCCCTAGTCGAAGCCCTCAGACAGAGCAAGGGGTGCAGGGTGCGACTGCTGCGTCCACAGTGACATCCCCGAGCAAGCTGCCTCAAGGGGGCAGTAGTGTCCAGGAGCCTGCCTCCCCTAACAACAGTAATGTTCACCCCACTTCGAGCTCCTCTGCAGCCTCAGGCTCTTTTGGCACAGCTGGTGTCATTAACGTACCCCCTATCACCCTCCTATCTGTCCCGCCCGGTCTCCAAAGGGGTAAGCCTCCTTCCTGCTGCCTTTTGTGTATGCGCGCTGTCTGTCAGCCCCCAGTTTCATCCCTAAACGTCTTGTTTACCGGCAGCCAATCAGATCCCAGGGTTGTGGTACATTTCTCCCATGCTCAGAAGTCACGGGCAGACCTATGTGCTTGGATTTCACCTGTTCTCTCATCAGCAGAAGCCCGCTGAGCTCTTGCATTCCATCGTGGTATCCCGCACTCATTTGTTGAACCACATGCTGTCTGTGAACTTCAGCATGCTTGCTCTGTGTTGTTTTTGAAGGGAGTTGCTACGTTCTATCTGTAGTGCATGGCAGTCCTGCTTTGCGTAAATTGCCCCATCGAGTCCGTTAATTGCAGCCCTGTTATTTTGCTGTATTTTTAGAAGAGACCTCGCCGACCAAAGGCACTGTGGCCAAATCCCCCGGCAGTGCTCCTCCTGCTCCTCGAATGCTCCTGATCCCCGTCTCTCAAGGTGTCCCAACAGTCCGTCCAGCCTCCACGGCAGCGATCACCCCAGGACAGAAGATGATACTGCAGCCTGTGCGAGGCACGACGGGCACTAACCTCTATCGGCACCCCAATGGGCAGCTGGTCCAACTGGTGCCTCTTAGCCAACTGCGGGCCATCCAGCCCAACCTAGTCATCCGCAGCCCAGGTACGTTTTTTGCTTTTGCACCTCCTGTTACAATGGAGAATTCACACATTTCTGATTTTTTTTTTTAATGTTATATATTATTCTAAATATTGTAAGTCTGGGTTTAAAACTGAAGAAACGTTATGCGATTAGGCCAGTTGTAATAATGATGATGTTGACATATCGCACATTATACAACAGTTCTGACCAAGGAATCTGTTTAGAAGAGGTGTTCTGTGAGTGTGGTTACCACACGCAGACATTTCACATCAGCTGTATCACTCCGCCTTATAGGTGTATCTAAAAACGGTCACACATGCCTCATTTTCAGAAGTAGTTTTCTGAAGTAGTTTTCAAATGAAAAAAACAAGTTAAAATACATTAAAATACATTTTAAATACATTGAAAATACATAAAAAAATCAAAACGATAACACTGATGCAAAATCACGCACACATTGCCTCTTAAAGGATGAATGTCTCTCTCCTCCTATGGCAAATGTTTAATATTTAGTGCAGTTTTTATTAACAGAGCCCTCGAGTGCATTTCATGTATTTTTTGTTTGGTTTTATTTGTTTTATATAGGATACCAACATTTTCGGACTGTATGCTTGCATTATTGTACTATTATATCAGTGGCATAAAATGGTTTTAAAGTGACAATAATATTTACCAGTTATGTCTGGGATAATATCGTCCACCAAAAGGTATTGTGACCAACCTAAATCTGACGAATGAAACTCAATCTCATATATATCGCGGTGAGAGAAATTCTCGTTGATTTTTATTTTTCAGGTGGAGTTGTCCGCTTGCCTGCACCTTCTGTCACTGTGTCAAACCCAGCCATTTCCCCCTCCTCCGCTAACAAGTCCCCACTGGCCACTGCTGTCACCAAGGTCATCCCAGCCACCTCTCCAACTCCAGTCGTAAACCAGTCCCCAACTGGCAGCATCCTCACCAGCGCTGTCACTATCCAAGCCACCTCCCCTTCCACACTTCCAGAGTCACCTGGCTGCAGCTCTGACGGAGTCACCAAGACGACCCCATCCACTCTGGCTACTTCGCCTGCTTCGGCGCCTAAACTCTCTTCCCTTTCAGGTGCTACAGCCTTCACGCTCGGCACCCTCTCTCCGTCCCTCAAAACCATTCCTGGATTTCTCGGTCAGACTGGGACCTACACAGTCAGAATTGCCCCGGGAACCAAGGAGTCCAAGGTCATCACCCTCAATCCAACAGGACCGCTACCAAATTCTCCAGAGGTTCTCTCTGGCCAGAGTGGTTTCACCTTGCTTCAGATTCCAAAACCTGCTGTCACTGTAAAACCCACTGCAAGCCAACTTGTGATCACACCAACGAAACCAGTCATGGTCCCCGATATATCGGCAAAGAATCACACTATCAGCCCCCCTTCCTCAGAGGACCAGGCTCCTGAGGTCCACGGGGAAAAAGATCCTTCCCAGGAAGCCCCAGTGGCACCAGTTTGTGCCGATCACGCCTATATTAGTGATCAAGACTCGACAAAAGAGTCAAAGGCTAGTGCAGAAGATCACTCATTTGCTGCTGGCTGCTCTCTGGAGAAACCAAGCTCTGTCAGTTCTGCAGCAAGTCCAACCATCAAATCAAGTGAAACCATTCTCAATTCAGGGCCCTCCACTATGGTTGGCCAGCAGCCACCCAGCCTCACGGTCCCAGTAATAAACATCCCAGAGGTCATCAGTGCAGTATCCACCGCTGAAAAGTGCTCCAAGGAGCCTGCTTCTGAGTCACCTTCTGGGGCTGCAGTTCCCGGGCCAGTGGATACGAATTTAGATGTGTTGCCGGTGGAGCGGGAGGTCATACTCAAGGCGTCCCAGGAGAAGCGGCTCTTGGAAGAAGGAGAGGTAGAGGTGGAGGCAGACATGGAAGTAACTGGGGAATCGGAGGATTTGACTGACGACTCTGAGGAAGAATCTGAAGATGAGAGTGTCGGCTTAGCCATGGTAAACGAGCATCCATTAAAATGTTTGCCCACAAAACCTTGGCAATCAAGGAAGCAATCAAGTTGTTTGCCTGTGCACAACAGAAAACTGTACGAAATATTGAATTTGTTTTTTCTTCCAGGACCCAGAAGACAGTGAGGAGGATGAATCTGTGGATATTGAGACCGTAGAAGAGTTAACTGAAAAAATAAACATTGCACGAATGAAGGCAGCTGCTATGCAGATGAAGTTGGACAAAGTGTAAGATATCAGACCGACATGTAGCTGATTTCCCACTGCATACAAAAGTATGTTGCCGACAGTGGTGCTGGAAACAGTTTATCGAGGTTTCAACTTTGTTTCTCTTTTTCAGACTCATTTCTGAAAACAAGACGGTGATCGAATCCAAAGAATCGGTAAGTGCGCTGTGATTCCGCAGGATTAATGGCAGTGCGGAGAACCGGTTAGCACCAAGCCAGCAGTGTGTGACTGTTTGCACCATGTGACAACAGGCGCAGAAGAGACGGGAGGAGACGAATGTGGAAGAGCAGGCAAACGTGGCGGGCCGCATCCAGCATAACGTAACAGAGCGGCGGAGACGCACTGAGCTCCGGGGGCTCTTCGAGAAGCTGAGGCACATACTGGGCCTGCAGCACATGCCCAAAGCCTCCAAGTATTTCATACTGAAACAGGTGAGGGCCGTCCAGAGACCTTCCTGCAGTGTGGAAAACCACACCTGCCTTAGGTAAACGTGTTACAAATGTTTTTCAGACACAATATAACAAAGGCAGCCCAAAGTATGTTGCACAGGTATATCTAAAGGAGGAGTCCAGTCTTTAATATGTTTATAAAACCTTACATGCCTGTTACCATTGTGGCATTTTGGTGGATTTCCACCTTTGTGGCCAGTGCAATTCTGTTTGCATTTATTTCAGCATAGAGCTTGGATCAAAATGCCCTGTTTTCACTCATTTTTAGGCTAATGGCGAAATACAGGCTTTGGTGGATCAGAATGACCACCTAGAAGAGAGAAAGAGGTTGTTAAATCGACAACGTGCTACTTACATCAAGAAGATCTCTCAGACATCTGGTATGACTTGGCTTTCTTCCCTTGTTCCACTTTGCCTTCCTCACGCTCATGGGATCTTTAGTGCTCGTTATGATGCAGCGACTAACTGGCATGTTCTGTAGGAAAGACAGAGGAGCTGATCATCAAGAAGCTACAGGACATCTGTGCCAAACAGAAGAGCTTGGAGGCTCAGAGGAAGAAGAAGGCTGGGGTGTCTGGGGACCCCAAACCTAGCAAGCCAAAGATTTCTCCACCTGCAAACATTGAGAGCCTGTCCAGACCATATTCGTCAAGGAGGCCTAATATTTTATCCCGGAGAAAACTCCCAGTGTCTCAAGGTCTGGCTGCTGCATGTGGACACCTGTTACTTTAGCATTTGCCTAAATTCCTATTAATTTCTGTTTCCTAACCTCTTTAATTAGGCCTCAGTCCACTTGAAGTTCCCTTGCATTTAGTTAGTTATTAATTACTGCAGTTTTGCATCCAGTGATTCTGTCATACTTCAGGGGAACTTTATTGATCGTCTGTGGTTTGACGTTTACAAAATTGTCAGGTCTAACTTAGAAGGCTGCACAGGAATGGGGAAAGTGGTAATATCACCAATGTCCATGGGAATGGGAGAAGTGGTAATATCACCGATATCCATGGGAATGGGAGAAGTGGTAATATCACCGATATCCATGGGAATGGGAGAAGAGAAAAATATTCCCATAGTAGCAGCGGGAATGGAGATCTTTATGGTATTCCCGTTGGGATGGTAATAAAATGTCTGGTAACACTGTGCTAATGGTAATGAAATTGCTTGTATATGCATATATACACTATATTGCCAAAAGTATTAGAACACCTGCCTTTATACACACACACACACACATGCATTAATAACATCCCATTCGTAGGCTTAAATATGGAGTTGGCCCCCTTTGCAGCAATAACAGCTTCAACTCAGACATTGATTCTGGACGAGAAGGCCTGGCTCATATTCGCTGCTCTAATTCCTCTCAGAGGTGTTCTGTCGGGTTGAGATCAGGGCACTGTGCAGGCCAGTCAAGTTTCTCCACACCAGACACGCTCATCCATGTCTTTATGGACCTTGCTTTGTGCACTGGTGTGCAGTCATGTTGGAACAGGAAGGGGCCGCCCCCAAACTGTTCCCACATTGGGAGCATGAAGTTGTCCAAAATGGTTTTGAATGCTGCAGCAATGAGTTCCTTCCAGTGGATCTAAGGGGCCAAACCCAACTCCACACCATAATCTCCCCTCCACCAAATTTTACACTTGGCACAGTGCAGTCAGGTAAGTATTGTTCTCCTGGCAACTGCAAAACCCAGACTCATCCGTCGGATTGCCAGACAGAGAAATGTGATTTGTCACTCCAGAGAACACATCTCCACTGCTCTAAAGTCGAGTGGCAGCGTGCTTTACACCAGTGTATCCATGGCTTTACATTGCACTTTGTGATGTAAGACTTGGATGCAGCTGCTCAGCCACGGAAACCTATTCCATGAAGTTCTTGAGCTAATCTGAAGGCCGCACAAAGTGTGAAAGTCACAGCTGGTGACCTCACCATGTGGTTTTACGTGGCCTACCACTTTGTGGCTGAGTTGTTGTTCCCAATTGCTTCCACTTTGTTATAATACCACTAACGGTTTACTGAGGAATTTTTAATAGTGAGGAAATTTCATGAATGGACTTATTGCACAGGTGGCATCCTATCACGGTACCACGCTTCAATTCACTGAGCTCCTGAAAGTGACCCATTCTTTCACAAATGTTTGTAGAAGCAGTCTGCATGCCTAGGGGCTTGATTTTATACACCTGTGGCTATGGAAGTGATTGGAACACCTGAATTCACTTATTTGAAGGGGTCTCCCAATACTTTTGGCAATATAATGTATTCTTATAGGCCAATCTGCTGTATTATACATGTTCTTTTGTTCTGTTAAATTATTTGTTCTCACCCCAACATTACCTGGTTAGCAGTGTGGCCTGGACTGTACTGTTGAACAATTTGTCTAAATGCAGGAGAAACAAGCTACTTTGCACACCTCTATCAAACATGGAAAAGACATAAGCAAACTTTTTCAATACTTCCAGATGAGTTTAAAGGTTTTTCTGTTTCAGAATAAAACTGTTTGGATGATTTGGTCTGTATAAATGCAAAATAAATGTTTGAGGAGTGCCAAGTGAGTAATTCAATAAGATATTTAAAGGAAAATACATTTAATATCACACTACTGTTGGTAACCTGATTATAAACCATTCATAGACCCTTTATAAGGCTAGTTTTATTGTAATGAAGTACCTGTTACCTATTTTAAAAAAGAAATGACTTGGGGGATGTATTTGAACAAGCACAAGGAGCCGCAAAACAGACTTGGTGGTGAAATGATGCTTAAAGTAAGCAATAATATTCATCATAGTAAAAGCTCATTAACTTTTTTTCAACAAACAAATGTGAACGAAAAAGCAATACGGCTGGAAAAAAGGCTTTAAGTAAATATAGCAGTGGCTAGAAATGTTGCACTTTTTGTGTGAAGCATTAGCTAAGCAAGGATTTTGTGTAAATAATAGTACCGCACATAGTACAGTATTACTATGTACTCTAATACTGCTTTACTTCATTTTTGACGTGACTGACTGACTAGTTGTAGGGCCCTTAACAGGGCCGAGCCAAGAAGTATAGCAACAGCCCAGAGAGAAGGGGAAGGGCAAAAACTGCATTCTGGACCATAAAAATTGAATTAGACATTAGAAAGTAAGCGGTGAAGGAACACGGTCTTGTAGTTTGGCAGCATCCGCCGTAACAAAGGGTAAATTTTTAATGATTGTTTGTTGGGGTTTATCACTTGTGTATTGAGCTATATCAACACCCATGCTCTCTGCTTTCAGTGCTGCCCACCACATTGATGTCTGCGAAAGATGGGTCTCTTGTTTCAGGACTCAATGCTGTTGTGTCAAACCAGCAAATTCTGACTGTCAGGAGTCCACTGGAGCCCATCACGACGCTTCTACAGCCAAATAAGATAACTGGCAGTGGAGTGGTGCTTTCCCCTGTCCCTGGTAAGCTCTGACATGTTTCACGCGTTTCACGCGTTTCCAGTAAGTTAAGGTCCACAAGTCAAGTATGCATATTGATAAACATCACCTATCTCACTTTTCAACTGACTGAAATGAAGGTCATAGTATTGTAGTATGGTCCTGGGGTTTTGTGTACCTTTTTGCTGTTTAGAAATAGATAAGAAATTGATAAGAAGAAAATTGACTGTACTGTTTTTCTATCCAATTTAGGTGTGGCTTCAGTGACAATTAATGTCCCAGGAGTGTCACTTCCAATTCAGGTCAAGAGCCCACTTCCTGATGCTTCTGTTTCATTGTCAAGTCAACCTACAAGCAAAAAAAACAACTCTGAAGGTAGAATTACCTTATAATGTTTTGCTAAATTTACCATGAAGACATTTAGCAGTCTTCCAATGATTGTGTTGGGCCTTGCTCTCTTAAGAACATTTGCATTGCCCTTTTTCAGTTGCAGCACCGAAAAATGTAACCATCACTAAAATCATAAATATCAAGTCAGTTCTGCCCTCTCCACAAAGATCAGAGCAAAGTGATCAGAATTCATCCAAGTCCACCCAGCGCCTTGCCTCCTGCCCGGGGCCTGGTCTTGAATCAGGGGGAGATCTGGAGGGAGCCACCCAAGAAAAACGGGGCTTAGAAGATGGAGAAGTGTTAGGAGACCAGCTTTCTTGTGACAGACCGAGGGTTCACTCAGAGGAACCGACGGTTAATGGCATCGGTACCATCAGCCAAGACGAAGAGAACGATGATGACACAGATGATGATCCTGAAGATGAGAAGCTGACATCCCTGCTCAATGAGATTGCTTTCCTCAATCAGCAAACGAACAGTGAGGACTCTGAGGGCACACAGTCCCAAACACAGAAGGTCAGGCATGCCCTGCAAAGAGGAGAGGCTGTCAACCCTGAACTGATGGATCATGGGAAGGGACATGAGGGTGATGATGAGCGCTCCCTCAGCCCACTCTTCCTCCAGCTGGATGAGGACCTGCTGGGATCGATGGAGGATCAGTCGGAGGAGAAATTACCTCGAGCAGGAGCAGAGGATTTGGTCAAAGTATCTTTTGGAAAGAGAAATCAACCAGAACATAAACGCGATGCAACTGTGGCCAATGGCCTTCGACAAAAGAGCCCTCCCAGCTCTGTTAAAGGGGGGGCCCTGACTCCACCCCCCCTCCTGCAAATGAAAGCTGGAAATGCTGCAGTGTCCGCAGACTCCAAGTCCAAAGGTGGTGAGAACGAAAGCGAGGTCTCCTGGAGGCCCATGCCAAGGCTTGCCCCAATGGGACGAAAGATGAGCAATCCAAATCAGGACATGGACATGGGGGTCAGGACCCCCCCAGACCCTCTGAATCAGCATAAAGATAACACTCAGAACACCACCTGATAGTCTTCCTTGTGAATCACCAAACCAATCAGGGAGAACTGTTCAGATTTATGAATGTTTGTTTGATCTAGAGCTATGTGTGTTTTGTTTTTATGTTTCCTCCTTCCCTCTCCCACGAACTTTTACCCAATGTGCCTAACAAATCCAAATGAGAATGTGCCCCCCCTCCTCTGCAGTAATGGGGGGAAACTGAAAAATATGTCTCCTTCCTGATTTGTCAGTAAAGTTGGCTTTTTAATTTTTTAATTATTTTTTTTTTTTGCAATGGGAGGAGATAGGAAATAATCCTGTGTTTCATTTGAGACTGTTTGTCCTATAACATTCTTGCAAGAATTTATGATCATGTGTAAAGGACGGTGTTTGCTGGTGTCCTGTTCTGGAGACGATTTAGGAGTATGGAAAAGCAGCAGAACCTAAAGAACGTGGCTTTGTTGTGACAGACTCTGTTTTATGGTACTGAGTACAATGTTGTCTAAGGACAAAATGCCAATTTGCAAAACTACTTCGTTTTGCTAACTAAACAAGGGAAATAATACAGACCTGCAGGTCATTGTGTATGCATATGACCTTTCTGTGAGCTGCATAGGGTCGGACTCTGAGCGTGACATCAAACACTTAAGTGTTCAGTGTGTAAACCTCATAGTAACAAATAACTATGTTCATACTAGTCAGCCCAAGTGTGCACTAGTAACACTGAATACTGTAACAGTAGCATTTCTAGTTGTGCACCATTCAAAACCATTTTTCCCCATTGTATGTTTATGAATTAAGGAAACTTGACACCCTATTTCATATCCTAGAAAAAAAATTTCATACATTCTAGTCTTGCTCAAAAAATGAACAAGATTTCCTGAAAACAGTAAATATAATGTAAACATTGCATGAAAGGTTTTGATTGTAGAATGTCATGCACAATGTGAAAGAGAGAAGGAATTTGATGCTAATATGCTTTGTCTAAGAACACCTTAAACCTGACAGGCTGGCTCTATATATATCTGTTTAGATGGATTGTATGGTGGTTGCACTCAAGGAGCTGGTATGCTGTTGAACTTGTCTGTTGGGAATTGGAATGGAATCCAAAAATCTTCAAAATCTGTGATGTCATAGGCATTTTTTTTTATTTTTTTTACCATTATCCGCCACACATTTTACATTGTGTGTGTGTGTGTGTATTTTTAATTTCCCAGCAAAATATGCCGAAGTTGATTGTTCAGGTCCAGAAAGTAAAAATCAGTCAAATTTTTTCCAACCAAGCAGTTGAGTATATAGAGTACTCAGCTGGTTGGTTGAAGTAAAATCTTGGTCCAGATTTTTACTTCCTGGACCTGAACGATCCACCTCTGAAAATGCGTGTCCTTACTTATGCTCTTTGGACTTTAGGCTGGGTAAAGGTGGTACACAGGATGGACAAGAATTATGGGAGAGGAAGCTGACTGAGTTTGATTGAAATCTGGTTTAAACACATTTTGATGATGAACAGCCTTTATACTGCTCTGGTAAGGCTGACTGTTACTTTCTCAAAGAACAATTAATACAAAGCTGTATCCATGTGTGCCTGACTTGCTTTATTTTTATCATCAGTTTCAGGCGGCATAATTTCATGTATTTTAAGTTTCTGTCCATTACATGGAATCTGGTTGCATCACTGCGGAGTTAAAAAGCTAGCAAATATGTATAATTTTATCTGTAAAGAGGTGAATATGTAAAATGTATATCTATAAAATTAACCATAAGCTATCATGCAAAGTGTGCAACGAGAAGGTCTAGCATGGTATAAGTAGAATTAAAAGCCATCTGTTTCATTGTGTATCAAGTCTTTTTTTTTTTTAATTCAAGAAATGCATACTCTTGTATTATGTGAGACCAATGTTAATATTTTTTTTTATTATTACCCAGGTCTTTTTGGAAAAACAAGGGTGTTTTCTCTTCCAGGTTTTTGTATGAAAAGTGACAATATTTTTATATCTACTAGCCAAGGTCCAATAATGGTCAGAAGGAAAGGCAATGTGGTCTTGAAATAAAATAAAACTGTATGTATTTGTGCGGGGTTCTGTCTTTCACACAGCTATCTTGTAGATTTCTATGGGCATTTTCTCATTTTAACTTGCGTTTATTAAGAAGCCAATGTCACACTTCATAGTGGTATTTGGTGAGTAAGGAAGTAGCATCATGGCCTTTTAAGGCTCAGCTTAGGAAAGGTGGGTAGTAAATGGCTATACAGCATTGCCAGCCTAAAGCAGACTGATGTAGCTGTCAACCTAACCCATTGACAGGTTTTGGTGACATTTTGTCTTAAATTAAGGTTCTTCGTTTGGTGCTTGGGAGGGCAAGAACATGATCTCCATGCTACAGATTTAAAAAGTAAAGTATCAGTATATGGAAAAACGGCTTTTGGGATTTATGCTTCCCACTATCCTTAAACCACATGTGTATTTTAAAATAGCATATGATAAGCAGTTACAGTAAGTTGCTTAAGACAGTAAAATGGGTGTAGTGAGTTTTAACCAAAAAAAAGATGTTTTGGCGCCTTAGAACTGTTGAGTCCTGTTACATCATGTCAGTAATGACAGTGAGAGTAAACCAACGGCAATAACAACAAACCTTTAATTTTCCAAACTATCCAGGTTAGATGTGTAAATTACCCCACCAGTGTACTGAAAGTTAGTTTAATCAGCAAAGAACACGGTGTTCTGACTGAATGAACAGATTTGCCGTAGCTACTGAAGCCATTTAACAAACTTTTAAAGTGCTGCTAATTCATTTATTCCATTTGTGCAGGAACTGGATAGAGCACATTATGCAGGACTGAATCTCCACATGGAGGAATGTTTAAAAGGAATGTTTAAAAGGAATGTTTAAAATACATGTTTACCATTTCTTGTTAATGCTGGTCAACATTGGAGACCCTCTCAGTTGGTGGCCTTGTTCACAGCCCTCCCTGCCATGGAGGGTCGATACCATCAAGGTGCTAACTGGCCATCAGTGTTCTGACCCATTCAAACTTGGAGTGTGTACCGCATGTTTACTGATGTGGGCCGCATGTCTGTATCTTGCATAATAGCGTCAGCTTCATAGCACCATGTTTTTCTGCGCTGATAAGTTACTGGCCTCCACTCGCTTCCTGCCGCTGTGCACCTCCAGCACTCGCCCGGACCCTCTTATCTTCCCTGCACCGTGGGGCTCAGCGTCATGGAACGGCTGCGGGAAGGGAAAAGATTCAAAGTGGCACCCCAGGTGTGGCCTGTCACTTTGGTCCAACTTCAAGTTGATTTAAGAGACACATACTGCACTGGATTAACTGATTTGGATTTACTGAGCTCTGTGTGAAATACAAAATTAATGTCCTTATGTAGAACATGACAACACCCCCATAATTCTCAATAGAGTAATTGCAAGCAATTGCGTATGGCATTAAAATAAGGGAAAACACTAGAATTTTTGTGCTTAATGGGTATGAGGTGAGTTTGTGACAATAAAATTCTTGCTTCCTGAGGTGCACTTCAGAGCGCTGCTTGAACTTGTGTATTTTTTTAATGTAGCTAATGAAACATGTATATGGAGTGTGTATGTTTTTCCTGTGTGCTTTCACTGTATGCTCTCCTCCTGTAATCCAAAGACATGTCACTGGGCTAACTGGTGTCTCCTAATCACTCAAAGCGTGAGTATGTGTGGCATCCTGTCTAAGATGTAGCTACTCCAGCCTAGCGCCCTACCCACCAAATGCAACTGGTCTATCACTACCCTGCCTAGGATGGATTCTTAAAAAGATTTATTACACAAAAATTACACGTAATAAATCTATGGTTGTTATGAAAGTATGTCAATGAACAAAACATTTACCTCCCACCTGAAGTCGTACGATAAAAAAAAATTATGCGTCGTCAGAAAAACTCGTAGCGAACCACCGCTTGGCCGCCTATAGATGGCGACGTCGGCGAGCTTCTAAGCTATTGCGAGGGACTTTGCCTTTGATGGTGCATTTTTGAGCCGTTCTGGTTGCCATAGAAAGTGGTGCGACTGGGGGTTGGGGTCGAAACAGGACACGTTAACTTGAGTTTAAAGAGCCTATCCTGCCCCTGGGGCAGCAACAAGAAAACTGAATTTGGTATGAAAACTGTTGCTTACGATCCAATGAATGAGGAGGCGTATTGGCATCTTGATAGTGAACTAGAAAAGTTACTGGCCCCTCCCTCAGACCAAATGAAATACGAGATGTCTGTAACAAAGGTTTGGAATAACACAAAACATGCCAAAACAACATTGGCGAAGGCTTTACAAAATGTTATTACCCATATTGTATCAATCTGCAGGTAATCACATTTAATCAGTCGAGCTGTCGCAACGGAGAGGTTTAAAATAATCCGTGCACCAATGGCTCATTTTAATTACACGTATCCTCTGACAAGCTAACTGATACGACCTCAGCATATTTCGTTGTGGCGTTTGGATCGTCTTCAGCTGATATCAAGGCAGTTTAAGAATAAAAAACAATGGCAAATTACCCCTTCAGCCCAATATCCACAAAGATACAATCAAGACACAATAGGCATAATCATCGCCGCTCATCCGACTCGCTTTTAAAATGGAAATGCATTTATATATGTGTACATCCATCCCTGCTACTGCATTTTCCCCATTTACTAGCAAAATAGACTGCAGTAAAAAAAAAAAAAAAGCCCAGTATACAAGTCAGGCAATGGGATATTTTTTCTGACGATATTAACCACCGACAGTCGGCGTAGGCGAATAGCTGGCGAGCCGGAGGGGCAACGGCTATAAAGCGGCCGACGGCACACGGAAGGAGCCGCGATGGCGCAGGGCGATCCGGGCGTTTGATCCGGTGCAGACGCAGCCAGTCGCCACGTCCCCTCCCGCGAAGCTGGATAAGTACAGAAAGGCTCCCCCCGCGCGATGAGGAGTGAAGGCAAAGCGCTTAATAACCCGGCGCTATGCGTTTCGCCATCGCTCGCACTTAACATGGGGTGTTTATGCAGCCACCAGCATTTCGGCCGCTTTTTAAGAAGCCGATCGCCGATCGCTACATTTTAACAGCTGCAGCGATACTGGGAAGCTTAACTTAGCAGTTGCGTTTATTGTTTTATGCTTGTCGCTTAGTATACACTGGTTTTAAGGATTGACATTTGTCCGAGATGTCGGTAGACGGGTCCACGATAAAGAGTAGGATTAAAAACCTACTCCGCTCTCCTTCTATCAAGCTGAGGAGGAATAAACCAGGGAACAACAAAGAGAACCTAGCAAATAAGGTACGTAATTCACTTTAAAAATTGGAATCGATATCGAAAGCGAGGTCGCGTTTAATTATCGGGATATGTCAATTGGAAATACGGGTGGGCATGCACGCCAGCTGTTCGCACGCCGACTGTTACTTGATAATATCACCTTAACTAGACCACTTGTATCAATGCAGTAAGTTGTGCATGTAGGATCAATTTGCCCGCATGCTTATAATTTGTGCATCTGTATTTTATTTTTCCAATACGAGTGCCTTGTTTGGGTGTCTTTTTGGGTGGTTCTGGTCCATTTAAAAACCGCTCCGTGCTTTAAATATAACCATGTCATTATCCGGCAGAATAATGTTGCATAATTTACAGTGGTGAACTATAATACTATCTGTAGCTCAAATTTTAGTACAAACGCAGTTGCTTTTAAAAAATAAGCAACAGTCATATGTTTTACCTTGTCTCCAGGGCACGTGCTTGACGTAGTCATATGTAGTATAATCGGTATATTTAACATTTAATGAATGACATATACCTGGATAATAATATTGGAAAATAAAAGATGGAGCCTGATTTTGCTGTAAGGAATATCCTTTTTTGTTCCTTTTGCCTGACATCACCGAAACGGAGCTTTAGCTTCTGCCCCATTGCCATCATTGTGTTGCCGGCGCTTCCGTAAAAGTGCGATGTAAACGGAATTTATAGCGAATATTTTTTCATGGTTACCCGTCTAATAAGCCTTCATTCATCTGTTTTTGAAACCCCTGTTTAGGTCATGTGGCATTTGAATCATTCACTGATTTGTAGGATGACTATGTATGTGTGTGTTTTAATAGGATTTATGGGATATTTATATACGCTTCAGTTAAGGTGATTTTGTGTGTACGTTATTATACGTAAGGCTTGGTCTGCTTGTTTACGTGTAATGTGGACTTTAACCTCTTACAGTGTAATTTAACGGCTCGCGGAGTCTTGTGTGATCATTTTCTCCCCCCAATAACTTTAGTTCATTGATCCGCCAGTGATGCAGCTGCTCTCCAGATGTGGCGTCGGAGCTGTCATGCAGGATGATCTCTACTGGAAAATATTGCCATAAGGATGGCTCCCTAAATGTGCTAACGCTGTTGACACATAAGGTTATTATAGGGTGGCTTGGGGGTTGTCGGTCACATTGAATTTCAGCCTTATTTCAGAGGGTTTGCAGCTCCCGCTTTCGGTGCTTTTTGAAATTCTGATCCGGCTTAACCTCTAGTTTATGTGGTTTCCTTCTTACCAAGCCCCTGCCATTGCATGGCTGTGGTCTCTATATGCCCCCGTATACATTATATGAGGAAGTCCATACAGCACCCCCTGCTTTTATAAAATGTGAAAATTGTGCTAACCTGCAGGGATAATCCCCTAAACCTTCAAATAATGTTGTTAATGTTTTTAATTGCAATATTTTCTTAGCTGTAGTGAAGGTTTAAAAAATTCTGTATTCTATTGAAATGTATTGAGCCTTGTTTCATCATTTTGACATGTTATTTGCTCAGGTTTTTAGATGTGGCCTATAGTTGAGGCCATTCAGTTTTAATTTTTATCCTTGCCTGTGACAATTACCATTTCTCATCAGTAAGAACAGGGATTAGATGATAGACGGCCGCTGCCTCGTTTCAGTAGTTCTGTGATGTCACTTCCTGACGTATTCATGGTTAATTACCAAGCAAGATGTGGCAAAGATTAACTAGGCGCACTAGCTTCACTGTTAAATGCAGTGTGTTTTTATATCTCCTGTTCTTTAATTATACAATTGCTCTTTAATTTTAACTGAACTGTAGTTTACGAGTAACTGGCAGATGCTTTGAACTTTGTCCCAGAAGTCACTGAGTTATGCTTTCTATCAGAAAGATATCGCCTTTACAGTGACTGGCAGAAAGTCCTGGGTGTTTGAAAAGTGCACTGGGGGCCGTGCAGGCCTGCTGGCACATGGAAGGTTTTCGGGATGAAATTCTGCAGGCTGCAGGGATCCTTTTATTTTCTGTGCAGCTAAAAGTCGCAAGGGATTTGAAGCAGGACTATAGCTGCTGGGAGTGATGCGTCTCTGCTGCAGCTGGCTTAAATTCATCCCGTCATTTGGTTATTTAGACAGTTTTGTCGAATGCAGATTTTTCTAGTTTATTCTTAACTTTTTATCAATGTAATTTCAATGCTCAAGTATGTCACACTGGTAGATAACTGTCTGTTCGTGGATATGAAACTGGGATCCCTCAAGTTGCAGTCAGTGTTGGGTGATGTACCTCACTGGTGGATTAATCTGTAGTGGTGTTTTTTTATTTTTTAATTTAAAAAAAAAAAAGAAGAGAAACCAGGCAAATGCCTGAAATCAAATGGCGGATGCCCTCTGTTTTGGGGCTTTCATTGGAATCCTGTTGCCGAAGTCTGGGGGAAAAAAATTGAGCAGAATCTTTACTGAAGCTGTTGGAAAATAAACGGACCTCTTCAGTGTTGCGAAATGGCAGGCTGGATGTGCTAAATGTACAGCTGTGAAGTGGTGCGATTTGGGGGTTAAAGGCGACAGGTGGCAGTACTCTGATTTTTGTATGGAGCTATCTATGTATTTTGGGTGCTGCCCCTGAGGGGTGTCTGCGCAGAATGCCCGTCGCCTTCCCAGAGCCGTCTCGGCTTGCGGCTGCAGAGGAGGTGGTGCCTGTGAGGCTCGCATGGAGCCTGAGGTGTCAGACTGCCGTGTTCCGCGGGGTGATGTGAGGCTCCGGACTGGAAAATGCTGCAGAGATGGTCTAATGAAGCCCAGGGGGCCTGCTGTAAGCGCTTCAGCCTACCGGCGCAGCTGCTCGCAAGAATCTGTACCATAACGGCTGACTTGCAGGCCTACCGTTGTTTTAATGATGTATTTACTGATTCCTTACAAAATTATCTGATAATTTGTTCTTATTTTTTTGGTTGTCTGGTATTTTTATGTAATAATCATTGCTGTCCTTTTGTGACCTTTAATTTCTCCTTACTTAGTTGTCCTTTTTGTTGTTCCATTAGCAGCATTGCTCTGTGGAAATCTTGGCTGGAATTGTTGCCTCCTGACACTTGCAGGACGGGAGCGTCTTACAGGGCGACAGGAGGCCCATGATTTACAAGAGGCTCAGACTCAGTCAGGTCAGGCACTGGAATTAAATGAGAGAGAGTGACTCAGCTGAGAGCTGCCAGGACAGATTTGTGAGAGTTTCTACCCAGTACAGCGGTGCTGATGGGGCACCACAGTTAATTTTGCCTTTTAGGTTATGGAAAAAAACTCCGGTTTCTGCATCGTCCTTACCCTCAGATGCCCGTCTCTGTGTCCTCCATGTTTTTACGGTGTCCTTGTTTTGCTGGAGCTTATTGTATGTGTCTCTGGCAACAGCGAGGGTTTTTGTGAAGGCAGGGGTGTTGGCTGTATGCCTTGTGACGTTTCGGGTCTTTATAGGCACATCATCGCTGACCCTTTTATTATTTTGAAGTGGGCGCCTTGGTCTTTGACCTTACACCCTGTCTTGTACAGTGTGTGTGTATACTGAGATTTCCTATAGTCCACTTAGTGTTTGTTTTTTTCTTTTCTCCCCAGGAAGCACAAAGTAGCATTCAGAGTAGCTGAAGCGCTTGTTTCTCTTATGGCTGTCTGAATCCTATAGGATATGTTAGATTCTTACCCCAGTTATCGTGTTGCCGGTGAGTGGGACCTTAATCATTTGCGTCTTTTGCAGGTTACTCTGGAGAAGGTGCTTGGCATCACAGCCTCGGGGAACCGCGCACTGGCCTGCGATCCTTGCTCTGGGCTTGTTGCATACCCAGCAGGGTAAGTCCATTTGCCTCCCCAGGAGAACCTGGAGGCTCCTCGTTTAATGTAAAGACAAGGTACTAGAGCTGGATGTTATCGTATCAATATTACATGGCACATGCGCAATAATTACCAGGGCTTCAGACGACGGACGAAGCATTTGGCTTTTCACCGCTTCTCGGTGAAATACGGACATTTATTTACGCCCATAATTTGGTAATGCGATTAGTGGTATGGCTTAAATATTAATGAGCTGTTTTTGTGGTACCAAAAAGTTAGTGATCTGTATAAACTGTTTCTTAAATTCGATTAGCGGAGCACCCCACATAATACTGTTTTGCTACACTATGGTTTGGTATTCCTCAGTGCAATATGCACTGAAGTCGCGGTGAAGAAGAGCAGCTTTGATATATTTTAAAGAGGAGATTGTGGATAAACAAACTAAAAACACGTCAGTGGTGTCGTGGTACTTTTTGCAGTTCAAAGTCTGACACATTTATTAAACATAAGGATAAGCCGTATTTATACTATTGACTTTTGGACATCATACAAAGCCTCATTAATATTTTAGCCATACTACTAAATTGCTTAACAATTTTGGCCATTAATAAATGTTCGTATCGCACCGAAAAGCTGCCGTTTGGCCAAATGTTGCGCCTGTCATACGAATCCCTGGTGATTATTGCACATGCGCGATGCAATATCGATATGATATCGCCCAGCCTTAAGTACTACCTATATTGGCCTCCATACTGAAGATGTGAATGGCTGTTGGTGCTTTATGGTTTAGGGCTCAGTGCCTGTGTCCAGAAGGTCATGGGTTCAAGTCCCATTGCTCATGTTATGTCGCCATTGGGCCTGTGAGCAAGACCTGAAAGTCAGCTGCTCCAAGCACATCATTGTCTGACAGCCAAGCTTTTTTTTTCTTTTTTAACTTGTGTGTCACATTGACCTAATCATCTAAGAGAAACAAAAGTGATGGGGTGGAGGGGCTTAGCCCAGATACCCTTTGGAAATGAAGATGTGTACTCTAGCTTTGTGGGAAGTGTGGAAGCTGGCAAAGATTCCCCTTCCAATCTCTCGGGTGCCTGCAAGTTTTCCAGGACAAGGTGCAAAACTCCCTGTAATTAATGCAGAATTTGCTGTGTAACCAGAAGCTTCGTTTAAAAAAAAAAAAAAAGAGAGAGAGAGAGAGAGAGAGAGAGAAATCAAGGTGTCTGGCAGCTGGTGCAACTGACTGGGCATGTTTATCTCAAAGGCTGCTGGGAGGTCTAGCAGAAAGATGAGTAAGATGTACAACTAACTTGGTGGGAGTCCTAGGGGACAGGGGGTGGGGAGCACAGGGATTGATGTTGCCAGTGACTGATAGCTCAGCACACCGCCCCTGCGATTGTCCTGATTTTGTTCCTGGAGTTTCTTGAATCTTGCCCCATGTATGTGTTTTAATTCTTAGTGTTTTGAAATATCTGACAATACTTTTTTAAATCTGAGAGGACTGGGAAGGGTACTTGTCTCCCATAATTGATGTTGAGTTAATGTGGTATTTATCCTTGGGTTTTTACAGTCCTGAGCATTTTTATGCAAGGTTTGCAGTAGTTAATTTCTTTGTAACATGAGTGCGAGCTGGAGATCTCCCACTCTGTATGTAAATGACTGCTTTGCTGTGGAGGGGTTTGTGTGTGAGGTGCTGTTAAATTGAATGATGTTTCTGCTAAATTGGGAGCCATTGAACCATGATTCAATTAAGGTCTATTGATGGTGTGGTAGGTGGAAGGAGGACTGGGGATGAAAATGATTCTCCGTGTGTCTGTCTGCACATTTTCATTGTGACTCTTTGCTGACTTTGACCAGGATCGTCCTCAACTCCTCTCCCAAGAGCAAAGGGTCACCCTTGGCCCTCACTGGCACAGACAGGACCTCAGAGACTCTTAAACGCGTCCAGTCAGCAGCAAACGTGTGGTCCTAGGGGATGTCTGTGTGTTTCGGTTCAGTCCTCATAACCCAAAGCACCTCTGCATTCGCTGCACGATTTCATCATTTGTACTTCAAAAGCTGTGAATCTGTACATCCAGTTCAAATGTAGGATTGACTCTCTTGCTGTTTGTGGCAGGCCTTGGGTTCTTACAAACCATTAACTTCCGCTGCCAAAGAATCTCCTCCCAGTTCCTCGAGGTAGTAGAATTCATCAACCCCAAGTCTGCACATGTCCTCGGTTCCGTAATGAGCGATCTGACTATCGAAATGTAGCCCTGTGATACATTAGCCTTGGGGTTGCATGATATCACATTGCAATTTAGTCTCGATTCTGTGACACATTTGCAATAATCACCAGGGCATTAGATGACAAGCTCAAACATTTGCGTAGGCACCGGCTTTTTTGTACTATATGGACATTTACTTACACCACCAATTTGGTAAGCAGATTAGTAGTATAATCTTAATGAGATGTGTATTGTGATGCCCAAAAGTCATTAATAATCAATAATCAGTATAAATTCAGTATATCTTTGTTAAACGTGTTGGACTTTAATCTGCAAAAAGTAGCGCCACACCAACATTATCTTTTTACCTTGTTTATCTACAATATCTCCTCTTTTAAAATATGCTGCGGCTGCTGATCTGTCCCTATCTTCACTGTGACTTCATTATCACTTCCATGTCCTACAGAAGCAGCATTATGTGGCTTGCTCCGCTAACCAAATTGAATAAATTCAGCATGTCCTCATGTTTATGCCAGTTCAAATTAGGCATACTTCTAATCCTCTTGCAAAATTTTGCGCGTTGGTAAACATCCATATACTACTGAAAAGCTGGTATCTGGACACCGTCATCTAAAATCTTGGTGATTACTGAGCACACACCATGTAATCATGATTAAATCGCGACTAAATCACAATGATATCACGCAGCCCTACTTGGCATAGACGCTTGCTGGAGATCGCAGTAATTAAAAATCTTGTGGTCTCCCTGATTGTAGTATTTTGTAGTTCTTACCATGATATCACTGCTGCATATGGCTCAGTGGCCATGTCCATATGATGGGAAATGGGGGGGCTGTTTCCTGCTCCTCTCCATGTGTTGTGATGCTGACACAGCGAGTATGAAAGCCTGTATCAGGTTTTAAAAGAGCATCTGAAACTGCTGCGTCAGGTCCAAGTATTTGGCCTTCAAATGTGATTTTTGAGGCTACAGCAGGCCATGTGTTTACTACCTAACCCCCCCCCCCCCTCCACCACCACCACCACCTCCACCTTTCAGTAGGACTCTCTGACAGACCTGGGAGGGAATAAAAACACGGACTGTCAGGGGCCCCAAGCATCAAGTTGGTAAACACTGGGATTATGGTGCATATTTTACTTTTTTTGCAAGAAGGAGGCCTTTAAAATGGTTACTGAATGTTTATCGGAGTAACAAAGTTACCTTTATGCTAGCGCATTGTTCTTCAGTGGATCACCTGCTCATTAGTTTCCTGTCTAAGCTTGAGGGGGGATCCCTTTGTCACAGAAGTGGCCTTGAACCATGAATTTTAGATATGGGTGCTGGGAAGCGGGTTCATCTGAAAGTCTGAGGTGCTTCTAAAGAAATACTCTAGGCTTTCATTTGTGCCACATGGCTCACAGGAGCAGCGCTAGTTCCTTGGTCGACCTGGATGCTCTTAGGTCACACACGGTGTGCTGTGGAGCTCAACCTGCAGAATTTATGTGTTTCAGCCCTCAGGTGTAAATCACTTCTTCAGTGCCCGAGAGTGACCCCAAAACCTTTTCTAGAAACTCCTCTGGTGTGTCAGTTTAATTTGCCCCAAGTGTGACTCATAGCCAAGTATTTTCCTAGGGAACAGTTGAATACCTTTCGGCTCCCTGTAGAAGGTGAGCCATCCTTGGGGCAGCTGTGCCCTTATGATCGATATGCTAAAGTTTGAGCCTCTGGACTTGACGGCAGTGTATTTTAGGTTATTACGTTACCCTGCCTTGGAGTTTCTGGGGTGGCTGACTGACGTGGTTTTGTTTTATGTGTAGTTTCCTTATCTGTGCTTAATTTGTAAGGGGATTGCCTTTACCCAATTATGCTGCTCTAATAAATGGTCCTTTATAGGTTTGTTAATGGTTTCCATTTAGTCCTTATTCATTGTCCCACTGAATCGCCAGTAGACAGTGACTGAATGTAGGCACAATAGATCCTTTATGTTGAAATTAGGATTTTAAGTGGAAATACTTGTTCAGAATTTTCTGTAGTGGGTTGGACTGTATAATTGAAGTAATTAGTATAGTATTAACGTCAAATCCTTTTTTAGTGTTGTGTATGTCTTGCAAATATGGCAGACTGTATTGGCAGATATATTCAGCCAAGACTGAAGATGGTGGAAAATCAGGATTGGTGGTGGAGGGACACTGATCATCGCTTGGAGCCCTGATGGTGCGGAGGGCAGATTTCCGTGCCTTCAGCCTCATCTTGATTTTTGTCATGGTGATAAACGGCCTGGTTGTGCCCAAGCTACTGAATTCCTCTCTGACAGCGTTTATGTTCCAGTGTAATCGGCAATACCTTGAAATATTTGCATCGCTGTGCAAGCGCTCTGATTTTCCGGCTGTTATGGCGTGTTCTCTCTGTCAGATCATGTGATAAAACGTGCGGGTCACCTTTGTCTTTGCGTAAAACGAAGACTGAGTTCATGTAGATAAACCTAAATATTTGCTTTGGAATTTGTTCCTTGGAATGTAAGCTTTTTGTTGCACTGAAATCTCTGGGCTAGATGTCAGCGATCACGGTCATGTTCTGGCCCACGGTTTCACAGCTGAAACGATCGAGGTTTGGCTGTATGAATTTAAATTGGGGGGGGGGGGGGGGGGGAATCGGCAAGAGAGAGCTAATGTAAATGTGGGGGGGGGTTTTTTTTCCCGAAAGGGGGGAGGGATCGCCAAGGCAGGGGGGGGCGGTGGCCGGGGAAGGTGGGGGCG
>JAABNY020000025.1:4494955-4515268 GCA_015164015.2 Brevimyrus niger
CCGCCGCGTCCCCATCAGAGGAGGGGGGGCCCGGGCACCCCCCCCCCCCCCCCCCAGTCTAGTGTCTGTGCTGCACCCCCGCCCACCCCTCATTAGCCATTGGGTCGTTTTAGAGCTGGTTGACCTTCAAGAATATGTATTTATTCATTTTTAATGAGCACCACTCTGACCCAATTTCACTGCACTTCACTGCCACACTGAATTTCTTGTAATCCACACAATATAACCCAGATAATTCTCTCTCATTATTGTAAATACTGACTATAGCCGATTATAATTTTTCACGCAACAGGACGAGCTACAGTTCAGCTTTTTGCTCAGTCTGGAATGCCCCCAGCTGGGGAGGGGTGAGGGGGGGGGGGTTAATGTCAGGCAATGCTAGATGGCCCTGTGTTCAGCACACTGGGTCGCTTGCCGTAATTCACACTGCGCCTGGGTCCTGACGTCCCAGTGTCACATCACTACAGCATTGTTCACTTGTGCGCTGACTTGCAGCTGCCATGCGGTGCAGGAAATGCGGCTCGGAGCGATGAGTCTGCATCCAGAACGTGTTCGGTCGGGGTCCCGGTTACAGAGAAGCGTGTGGTTTTCTGTGGGGCTTAATCACGCTGCTCTGATATGGGGGCGTGTTCCTCAGTCAAGATTCACAATGGAGTGTCAGCAGAGCTGGTAATTTACTCCCCACTTGGTGTGTGTGTGTGGGTTCCTTCCAGTGGCAAGTTTTTGGCCTAAATAAAATATATTTAAAAAAATGTAACACTTCCACCAAAGCCCCCAGAATGCTAATCAGTGGCTGGTTGCTGTTTCTGCTCTGTGGACACCGATGATGAGCAGGCAGGAAGCCCCTGGCTCTCTCTACTTCTCACTGTTCAGGCTTCAGTAGTTTGGAGTCCACTGTAACGCCGCTGTTGCTTAAGCGTGATGGTGTTTAGCATTGTGATTGTGTGATTAAAACTGGCTGTGAATTTTGGGGTCACCCTGCAATAAATTTTACCAAGGGAGGGGTCCCTGCAATTAATTTTGCTCGCACAAAGCCCCTTGGCCCAACAGAAGATTGGCAGAAAGTCTATCCAGGCCTGGTGCGAGATGCATTTCAGGGGGGAAGTTTGATTCTTTCAGCCTATAGTGTGAACTGCAAGGACCCATTAGGCTGGCAGTCTTGGATGGGTTTGGCGGCTGGGCTCCCCTCGACGTAAATGCTCTGCAGAGATGGTACTGGGCAAACTGCACCCCCCCTGAAAGTGTGTGTTGGTCTTCCCATGGAAGCCTTAAGCCCTGAGATGGAGAGGAACCTGGCTGGCAGGAGACTCACTGGAGTTTGGGTGGGGGATCCTAAACACAGATGTGCTTTTTAACCATTCCAGGTTTGAAGGAAAAGGTATCGTATCGCTTCAACATGCCATGTGAAAAGATCGCAGTCGGGCAAGGGACCATTTTTTTAGGACCGCGTGGTGCAAACAGGAGGTCAGTAACTGGTGAGCTCACAGCTGCGCTTGTGTGTCAGGCCTGAAGCTGCTGGCCAGCGCCAGCCGGGACCGGCTGATCCACGTGCTGGACGTGGAGAGCAACTACGGACTGCTGCAGACGCTGGACGAGCATTCGTCCTCCATCACAGCTGTGCGCTTCGCCGGTCAGTCGCTCCCCACATCCCTCTCCTCATGCATCTGTGCGCTGATGTTCACTTGCATGTATATTTTATCCTTTTAAATTAATACAATTAACATCACCATTTCAATTAGTTTAAAATGTTTGTTTCTTTGGAAGGGGTGCGCTCTGCTGCTAAGATTTGTTTAGCTGCAGCTTTTAATGCAAATTTAAACTTTTTTTATATGGAATTTTCAGATAAAAATCCAAAAATCTCCCCTCTTAACTCTCTGTAGTCAGTGAGCTTACTCCCCCCTCCAATGAGAACGTATCATTGCTCAGCAACATTTGGCTTAAACTTTTGCCACCTGCATTGTAAAATGCATCATGGTCCTATGGCAAAGTGGTAAATGGCCCAGCAGTGCAGGCCGTGAATAAGTCGCTGTCTCTTCTCCATAATCAAATAACCTTCTCGCTGTGTGGATTCTCATTTGATAGCTAGTTTGTGATTTCTCCCCCAGTAGCAGTTTTAAAAAGTTTTTGTTTAGATTCGAACATTCTTCTCAAAAAATAGTGTGAGACTAATGTGATCTTTGGTGCGCTGTGTTAATTATGGGGGCGAAATGGCTGTTGTCATGCCAACAATGGCTGCTGAGCTGGTCTGAGACTTCCCCTCCCTCCCTCTGGTGTGGAGGCTGCTGTTACCATAGTAACCCCCTCTGCCTCTCTCCCCCAGCTAACGATGGCAAGGTGAGGATGATCAGCTGTGGAGCAGACAAGAGCATCTACTTCCGGACGGCACAGAAGGTCAGTCACGCCGAGACGTGACCCCGAGCGGAGTGGAGATGTTCTGCAGTCTGCTGCCTTTCTCTCTCTATTCAGACTCCACACTAGTTCACCATTGGTCTTTGGGTGGGTGTGAATCTCGTGCCCGGGGCTCATCTCTGAGCATGTGCCCCGCAGTCATGCCTTGCGATCTGGACAGTGTTCACCTTTTTCAGCACACAGCCCTGTTTATAATCTGCCCTAATTTTAAAAACCGCAGAACCATAGCCATTCATAAGTCCTGTTATATAACCCCTCATCCACAGCGCCCTTCCACAAGGTGTTGGATTTTCATATTGTTAAATGGTTATTAGGTTCCATAATTTATGGGATTTTTACTTGTACCCAGTACAGGATTCCCACAGCTCTTAAAGCTTCTGATCCTTTCTTAAAACTTGGTCATGCACATAACTAGTGTGACTTTAATTTTAGAACTTGTTTTCTATGTGTCTGGGGGTGATCTAATCTATTTAAAGGGGGTGCCAATGTCCACCAGTGTTTCTTGCCTTGGTTGCCTACCCCAAGATGACTGTTATGCTGTCTCTGAGGTCATATACAGTGTAGTTTGTTTTTCTGGCTGCCTAGACTACTAATGGACTTTTAAATATGTCAGTGTGTCCATATCGCCTCAAAACAAGATAAGCGTCTTGTTCTTAGGTGTACTGTGTTTATGTGCTAAACCTTCTCTTATATTTAAGTGGTTAAATTTCAGTTTACAAGTGTAAGACTCTAGTGATACAGAGATATTTTTGGTCTTGTTTGGCCTTTGGGGGATTATAGGAGTGCCAGAGAGGGAAGTTCACTTTGAGGTTCCTTGCCAGGGTAACTTCGGCTGCTTGAAAATTTCCCTCTGCAATAAGAGTGTTGGGCATTGATCTGTGGTGTAATTCACTCTATTGAGACGACCAGTGACTTTTATTCCTAATTGTTCAGCGTGAAGCTCAGTACTCGTCCTGCTCCATCCCTTCTGTTGTCTAGCTGCGCTTTTACAATCGGTTCATTGGCGCTTTACAGCAGTTTTCATTTGGAAAAGCCGACCGTCTTTGCCCTTGAGTCAGTGAGCAGTGCAGCCTGCCTCCTCTGCTCTGCATGGGCTTTATGGCTTTTCCTCTTCATAATTGTGTGATGCCGCTGGTGGTCTGTGAATTGACAAGGCTGGCTTTGAAATTGTTCTGGTTAACTTTAGCCCAGGGTAATTATAGGGTAATTAGTGTTCTCTGTCTCTGCCATTACGAAGGTTTCAAGTGCTGTAATTTTATATGGACTGTTTGTGGTTGCCAGTTGCGTGATTTACTGGTTGGCTAAATTCCCCAATTCTCACAGCTGACTAGTGATTTTCCTTTTCCATGGAGATTACAGTTTAGATTCCAGGCAGCATAGAGCAGCACTGGGACTATTCAGTGCCTTGCTTGTTGTTTGTTTTTTTAACTCAAAATTCTGCTGTAGCAACTTAGCCTGAGCTGGGTTTTGTTTACTTGGCTTGATCTGAGTCAAACACGGCAAGTACCAGCAAAAAATATCCACCTACAGTACATGATTTATTTTATTTTTAAAGGGAACACCTCTTATATGCCAAAAGAATATCAAATCTATCACCCAGGACCGGAATATAGCTTGTGTTGTGTAAAAAGTGTGTCCACCACCTGCTGGATGTTATCACTCGTCTTGTAACAGAAAATAATTTGTTGTATTCATAATGGTAATAATAATATTGTTATTGATTATGGTAATAACGATAATTGTAATAATAGTGGTGATGATGATGAGGAGGATGCTGCTAAACTGGATTCCAGTACTTGCTTCCAGGAATCCATTCCCCTGAAGCGAATGAACACTCCCAGTGCAGCAGCAGATGCTACACCAGGATCTTGACACTGGCACATTGTATCTCCCTATAGAAAGGGGGAGGGACAGAGTTCACTCGCACCCACCACATCGTGCGCAAGACCACCCTGTACGACATGGATGTGGACTCCACGCGGAAGTACGCGGCGATTGGCTGCCAGGACCGCAGCATCAGGTCTGTACCTGCATCTCCCTGCGGCTCCGTCTCCGTGTGTCAGTACGTTTGCATTAGCCGCTTACCTGTAGCAGTCCTGATACTTCAGCACACTGTTTTGATTATGGTAGGCGTGTGCTCCCTAGCCGGCAGCGTGATTGCATACATCTGCAGTGTCTCTGTGCATTGGGCTCATTGTGCCCCTGCGTTGCAGATGATCTAGCTGCCTTTTTGCCTGGTGTGCAAACGGGGGGAGGGGGAATAGCAGAAATGGATTAGCGCTCAGGTACTGCATGCAGGCAGGGATTAGGGTGGGTCTGAATGCGGAAGGCTGACTGCATGTACCCCCTACCCAGTCTGCCCTGCTACCCCTCTCCCTTTCTCTACTCCACTTCTAATGCTAGTATTTTATACCATGTTCTTGGTTTAGCTACAGAAATTTTAAGGTGCTGATTTCACCCAATCATATTCCAAGTTCTTCAATTAGAAGAATTTTTAGCTTTAAACTTTTTCTGGATCTAGGTTGCTGTAAACCAGTGATGTTCTGAAGTTGGTTGACGCATCACATGGCAATCAGTCTTACTCCGCTCGGAAATGTGGCTGGTGATGTGGGACTTCTTTTGGTCGTGCATTAAAACCGTTGGCAGCTGTATGGCTTCCCCAGAGCTGAAGCTGTCCGCAGACGCTTCGGGGACGGTCACAGTGCAGAATCTGGCCTGGGTTGGGGCTTGTGAGGTGAAGGTGCCTTCAGTGCCCCAATCAGATGATCTTTCATGATGGCTATTGCCTGCATTCTGACCATGCCCCCCCCCCCCTGCCTACACCTGCCAGGATCTTCAACATCAGCAATGGCAAGCAGAAGAAGCTGTACAAGGGCTCCCAGGGTGAGGACGGCACCCTCATTAAGGTAAAATGTGATGTGCAGAGATTCATGCGGCTGCCTGTGGACCACTTAATGCAGTCGTTTAATCTGTGTACTGGAATATGCTGGAACTCGATCACCAGATCCAGGTGCACAGGGTTCACCTCCACGCTTTAGTGCTTTGTGGACGTCGCATGTGTTTCAGTATTTATGACGCCTCCACATGGTCTGCTGCTCGATCACAAACACCTTGCTTATGTTTTTGGATTTTTTGTTGTTTAGCAAGTTCTTTTTATCCAAAGCAGTTTAGTGTTATATGGGTTTATATAGCTGGATGGTCTCAGTCTCTGTTTCTGTGGTCCTGTGAGTGTACATGCAGCAGATCTAAGGTCAGGTTTGATTTGTAGGTCCAGATTGACCCATCAGGAATGTATGTGGCCAGCAGCTGCTCAGACAAGAACATCTGCATCTTCGACTTCTACTCCGGAGAATGTGTCGCCACCATGTTTGGACATTCTGGTAAAGTTACAGAAGATCTTTCAAATAGCTTTGGTAGCTTATGGTTGCAGGTGTTCAGGTAGAAGAACGATGAAGTGTATGTCTGAGTTTAGGTCTCTGTACTGACACAGTGACTGATGAATGAGCCTTATTAAGCTAGGTTTTGCTTTGAGGGTAACTTAGAATGTGTCAGTGAGTCGGTAAGGCTATGTTCACACTGCAGGCCTTAATGCTCAATTCTGATTTTGTACTCGGGTCGGATTTATTGTTTTACTGTTCAAATTACTGTAACCGCCCGATAACGTTACGAGTAACGATAAGAGCCTTCCAGTTTTGCCCAAATGTTTTTCTTGTACACATTCATAATAATAATAAACAATGAGTTTGTAAATGTTTGAATATACCCAACAACATTTACAAAATCATAAACGCCAATCATAAAGACCAAGCCTAATCTAAATAATTAAATTAATGAATTTAGACAGCTAATTAAACCCTCACATTACAGTATAGTGAAGTTGATTGAAAGCTTTAATATGACATGCATAGCCTACTTGCATGCAGTAGAAAACTAATGGTAAAACTAATATGGTTCTCCACATATACACTTATCACACAGACTTCAAGCAAGGGCTAGCTTTGCTAAAATAATAAAACACTGTAATTCAGCATGTGCACTAAAACATATGTACAAAGACGCTGCCTAAAAGACTATGTATATCAGCAGGAGCAGGGCTCGTGGCTAATTTAAACAAGACATGGAGCAGACAGTGCGCAACGCTTTCATGCTGTTTTGTGACCACCTCTCGTTAGGAAGGTAATAGTGTAATATGTTGGAAATACCTTTTTAACTTCTGCTGTTATTTTGGATCATGTAGAAACGCATGCCAATGGCAGAGCTTTTAGCCAATGACATGTCAGTAAGCAGCACGCCCAGGGTACTGCTGCATCAGGATGCCTTCAGGAGCTCTCGGAAATTAGTTATCCACTCGAATCTTTACCTGATCTATTTATTGGTATATTGAAATATACCAATATGAAATATGTAAAAGTCGCATGAATTCCAATTTCACTGTTCAGACTGAGACAGGTCTGATTTTTTGCACTATGTCCGGTTTATGACCGCATACTGAAGTGGACCACATGAGAAAATGTGATCTGAGTCACATATTTTGTTTGGGGGCAGCGTGTGGCTCAGTGGGCTAAGCCATGTGCTTGTAACGACAAGGTCGCTGGTTCAAGCCCAGCCTCAGCACGTCTGCGGCTCCTTGAGCATGACCCTTAACCCCCAGCTCCCTGGGCACCGCTACAGGTGGCTGCCCTTTGTGGACAGCTTGCTCTACAAAGAACAAGTTGAGGGAGGCGTAGAAAAGAATTTCCCCATGGGGATTAATAAAGTGTATATTATTATTATACGAGTAAAAAATCGGATTTGGGCCACATTTGTTCTGCGGTGTGAACGTAGCCTAAATGATTCATTGGACCTCAAATCATTGTCCTTGCTTGACGCATTTAATGACATGTGGCGTGGTCCCAGTTAAAACGTGTCCTCTGAACATTATGCTTCCTGCCTCCAGAGATTGTCACGGGGATGAAGTTTACCAATGATTGCAAGCACCTGATTTCAGTTTCGGGGGACAGGTATGGATCTTCTGTGCTGTGGATCTGATGTATAGCAGGTCAGTCGTTCAGCTGGTCTTGACGGCGAATGATCTCCCTCTGATTTCTGCACACAGTTGCATCTTTGTGTGGCGTCTGAACCCAGAGCTGACCATCAACATGCGGCAGCGACTCTCCGACCTCAGGCAGAAGGGCAAGCTGGTGCAGAAGACCCCCACACACATGCCAGCTACACTTCGGTATGCGCCATCGTCTGCCAGGTTGCATGTGGCTCCGGTGGCTGATACAGATTTCAGGGGTGGCAGAGTGATTTCAGTACTGGGCTCCTGAGCAAGGTCCAGTTTTCCAGAAGCCCCCCAAATTTCTCTATGGTTGGTCTGACCCTGCTAAGTAAACTAAGTTTTTAAATAATTGTCTACAGCACATATGAACTCTGAAACTGGTACTTATTTATTGTTCAGTTTTATTGCTGAAACACTATTCAATTCATACATTCATACAGTTTATGTACTTTGCCCTAATTGCTGACAAGTTTTATTCAGTTAATCAGACTCGGGAGTCCCCACGAAATGCAGCATCTAGTCATTATTCTGACCCACCGTTGCACTGCACCAGGCGGGAGATTCGGAGTGTGCCTGTCCTGGCCACCATGTCCTCGGACAGTGACAAAGAGGTGGATGAGGACTGCATCGAGGAGGAGGAGGAGGCAGGCAAGGCGGAAGCCCGGATCTCCCTGCGCATTTCCTCTGGCAGCAGCACCGGGGATGACACTGGTGACTCTCTCTCTCTCTCTCTCTCTCTCACACACACACACCTACCTCTTCCTCATGCTGAGCCATTTCTCAGTGTGGGCAGCTTGAGGTTCACCTCTGCTGCTTCCACCAGAACAGAACTTTTGCTGTCATTGTGTCGTTCCCAGGCAATTCTGAGGACAAGCACAGTGAACACAAAACTTGGGAACAGAAGGTCAGCAGTTTTTTTTTTTATTATTATTATTGTTTAATTCTACAGTACTACTAATATTTAGTACTCTAGCTAATTTGTATCTGATATCCCTTCTAAACCTGCATATTTTTAAGCAGCTCTGGGATAATCCTTTACTGAAGGGTGACTGAACCACCATTGTAGCCACTGACCTACTGAATATTCAGTTGTGTTGTGGTGTGTACACGGTGCTGCCTTCTGTTGTCCTCACGTGTACATCTCTTAACAGGAGAGCATCTCGACAGCGCAGCAGACAGAGGGCCAGTCACAGCAAGAGCCAGTGGCATCCAACCCTCGGCCCCGCCGGCGCTGGTCCAGGCGCATGGGCAGCACAGGGCTGGTGGTTAAGTCCATGCTAGACCTCCGGCAACTGGAGTCTTTTGCCTTGGCACCTTCTCCAGCCAACACCTTCAGGGACAATGAGCTGGGCAGCACCACGAGCCTACAGACCATAGGGGTCCCGGTGAGTGAGTGAGTGTGTGTTCATGTCAGAGTGTGTGAGTAAGTGTGTGCGAGTGAGTGTCAGGGGGTGTGCAAGTGGGTGTGGGTGGGTGTGCGAGAGTCTTAGTGGGTGAGTGAGAGTGCGCTGGGGCATGACTCTGTGAGTGTGTGCGGGTGTGTGTGAGAGGGAGCAGTAGAGCTCAAGTGAGTGGAAGAGGGTGTGAGTGCACAGAATGTGCACGAGTGAGTGCGAGAGTGGGTGTGTGTGCAATTGTATACGAATGTGCAGGAGTGTGCGACTGCGAGAGTACGTCAGTGTTCGAGAGTAAGATTATGAGTGCATGGTGAGTGTGTACAAGTGGGTCTACGAGTGGGTGTGCAAGGGTGAGTGCGTCGGTGGGCATGCAACTATGAGCAGGTGTAGATGTGTGCATCAGGGTGTGGGCATGAATGTGGGATTTGTGTTGCTGTGAGGGTGAGACTGTGTGTGTGTGTGTGTGTGTGTGTGTGTGTGTGTCTGAATGTGCAAGAGTGTCCAGGTGAGTTCCTGTGAGTGTGCAGGTGGGTGTACAATAATGAGTGTCCGAGTGGATGTGTGAGGGTGTGAAAGTGTGCAACACGGGACTGGGCGAGTGTGCAGCAGGTGGTTGTTCGAGAGTGTGCAAGTGAGTATGTGTGGTGGTGCAAGAGTGAGTGTCCAAGAGTAAGCAAGTGTGTCTAGAATGTGCAAGGCTGTGAGTCCTGTTCTTTGTTTGGTTAAGATGCTGTGCCTGTCGTTGGCCAGCTGATTTCGCCATTGGGCTTCTGAGCAAGGCCCTTAACTCCAATTGCTTCAGGGACTGCCTGACCCTGCTTTCTCAATTGCATCACTTTGTCTGCAAAAAAAAAAACAGGTGGGGGAGTCTGATGCAGGTCGCTGGGAATACTCTCGCCCCCAGAGCATCCGTTTGAGCCCCCAAAGCCCAGAGACGGAGGAGCCCGTGCTATACCCCGAGGGAACCGAGGACAGGGCGAGTCTCGCGGACAGGTAACACCCAGGCCCGTGTTGAGCCCATGCTCCCCACATCACATTGAAACAATTCCAAGACTTTTTCTTGAACTCTTATATTTATCAGATGTTTGAGTTAGTTTGTTGTAGTATAGTAAAAGTTTTATTTTTGTAGGGCTGCACAATAAAGGAAAATCAGATATTGCAATGTGATTTTAATTAAAAAATCTTTAAATCTGAGTAAATTATCGAACTTCACTTGTAGATTAGTCATGAAAAATGAGTGTTTTCCTTAAGCAGCAAAAAAGTTGTAGCACGATGTGATTTTAATTTGCTTTACTCAATGTTGCATGTCCTGGATCACAATTATCGAGTATGCGCCCATCTCAATGACAATGCTGAAATGATGTATTGGGCAGCCATAGTTTGACGATTTAAAATGGCTGTGTTTACAGTGAATACCAGGTGAAGGAGGTTCCTCGTGGACCTCTGGGGCGATGCAATAGGGGAAACGGTTGCCATGACAAACACAGCCCGGACAGTGCCTGCTCTGTGGACTACTCCAGCGGCCGGCTGTCAAGCCCAGACCAACCCGGAGAAGGTGAGACATGGCACACTCGCACATCCGTGCCAAAACTGCCCCAAAATCACTCACGGGGGAAGCCCACCCATGTGATCGGCCATGCAGTGCAGGTTCCCAGAGCCCCAAGCTCTACGTTCACGATAGTCTAATTCTACATTCATGTTTTCAAAGCTCTAAGGCCTTGTGTAACGGCTGATAATTAATGACAGAAGGTTAATTTTAAGTGCTGCCTACTTGTAACTCTCAAGGGTTCAGTGATTATCTCAGCACACTGGCTAGAAAAACCAGGCTCCTCAGTTCTACTTTTGTGAAACTCTAGCCTGTAGCTGCATTGAAATTTGCACAGAGTGTAACCAAGCACTAGATCTTCTGTGTCTTTGATCGGAAACACAAATGGAAAATTAGTCACTGCTTATGCAAAGCACGCTTAAGCCACTGCAGTAAACTGCTTAAATAGCCCGAGTGACGTTGTTCTTCTGCAGTGTCTCTGCCCTTTGCCTGTTTGCATGGTCATGAGGAATCATCATGCTTGTGTGTCTTTTTTTCTAAATGTTCATTTGCTACATGTTGCAGTGCACAGTCATGTTACTGCATATTTCACAGGTTTCTGTTGCTACGGTTACCGACTGCTCGCACCAAGCAGTAGACATGTTGGTAGAGGGGAACGGTGCTTGTTTTTGCTGGGCAAATGGGTATAAGTGCACAGGATGGGCTGGGAGTGGCTGGCAGCGCTTGTGACTATACCCATGTGCTGCTGTTTCAGATTCTGAAGCTACAGAGCCACTCAGTGTGGACGGGAACTCTTCCGAAGGGGAGGAGCTAGAAGAAGAGGAGGAGGAGGAGTTTGTAAAGACTGAGGTCACGGGGGTGGTGCCCCACACGCCAGACCAGGAAGCCTTCCTAAAGCAGCACTTTGAGACACTGGCTGATCTCGGGGGCACAGGTAGGACGAGCCCGGGCTTGGACTCCTGCTCCAGGTCACCTCCTCCGACACACTGCCTGGGAAGGTTCCCTCTAGGCGTAACTTGACTATCTCTTGTCTCGCCTTGCTCCGAGAACATTCCAGGCATCTTGGTCCTGCCTGTTGCCTCCTGTCTGGTTTTCCACCCACAAAAACACAACCTCCTGCCATTTTTCCCATGGAATTTTAGCCTTGCTAAATTTGGGATGATGAGAGTTCCTGCGTGTATATCCTGTTTCATCTGTAGTACCGTCTTCTGTGAGCCTCCATTGTCCCGCTTTTGTGCTATGCATATGTAAGACAGAGAGCAGGTAGAAGCATGACCACAAAGTAAAAAAACTGTCCCAGGTTACATGACAAACTAACCTAGTGCTCTGTATGACTCCTACTGCCTAGTGGGTGATCCTTGTTAGTACATTTAATGTGTGTCTCTCTCTGGCCCTCTTAATGTCCAGCAAACCCAGTGAGAACACATAGCACCGCTGAGATCGTCAGTATCTCCGCCCGGTATCTGTCCAAGAACCCAACAAGCAGGTACTCTTTGGTTTGTTCATCTGCTGTCTTTTAGAAGCATTTGTAAATTGAGCGATTTAATGTCTTGTAAGGAAAATGGACAAATACCTGAACAGAGTGCAAACGTAGGCCCTGGCGTGGGTCTGCTTTCTAAATATCTGAGCTGCTCTTACAGGAATGCCTTCACATTTCCCTCGAAGACCGGTGGAGAAGGAAAGGGCTCCAACCCGACGGCGCGGCCGCTGGTCTCCGTGGCACGGGGCTTTGCTGAAGACAACCAGCGGAAGGGCTCTGACGGTAAGGGGCCGGAAACGGGACTGATCTCCCGCTCCACCCCTCAGAGGAGGAGGACGCAGGTCGTTGACCCCCGCCGGGTGGCCGGTCCCACGGCCAAATCTGCAGCCTCCCACCTGTCCACAGGCAGCCTGAAAAAGTCCCACTCTGCGCAGAACCTGCCCACCGAGGGTGAGTCCCCCATCTCTGTAGCTTCTGAAGGTTCTGGTTCTCGGTCAAGACAGTTCAGAACTCGGGATGTATTTAGTTGTAAAGTTGCTAATAATGGCAGTACAGTCCATTTCCCCCCCCCTGGTCCTCTCAGCTGTGTTCTGTTCTGTACACCCTGAATTATCTTCAGTGTAATGTAGTTTATAAATAACTGTAGGAATCTGCTTGGGAGTGGGGATCATGTTTGGTTTCTCCCTTGGCCAGCTGACGACCTGCAGCCGTCCTTCCAACGTGCCAAGGAGCTGTTTCCTGAACCTCATCTGCTGCTGGACGATGAGAGAGACCTCCGCAGCGCCCCCCGCCATTCAGTACCCTCTGTGCCAACCTCCCCCCAGCCACGGGAGAGTACCACCCCATCCCCCAGAGTCCCCAAGGCCCGATCGTACATGAGCCCCACCACGAGCTCCATGGCAAAGATGTCCCGTTCTGTGTCCTTGGGTGACAGCCTCAATCTGGGGGAACTCGGTGAGGCCCCCTTGAGCCCACCCTCCAGCACTGAGCCGAGCTCCTCAAACTTCGCTAAGGGTTCCTCTCCGGACAAGAGCAAGCCAGCTGCTTTATCCACAGCTATGTCTCCAACAGCTGCCATCTCCCCCTCGGTCTCCACAGCTCCCCGAGCTCACGTCATGCCCGCCCTCAACTCCCCAGGAGCTCACTATCCCAAAGGTCTTCAAAGCAGGTTTAGCTATGGCCCCCGACCCCATCTGACTCTGGAGATCCCCAAATCCCTTCCCGACAAGCCGTCTTTAGCCGTGTTCTCCCCAACAAACAAGTCCTCCAAAGCCTCCAAGGATGGTCATACCCCCAGCACCCCAGCAATTTTGTTTACTGGAAAGACGGCCCCTCCCCCACAGGTACAGGCGGAGAGCCCCTTGGGGAGTCCCCAGCTGGTCACCAGCCTCTCTGCCATCCAGCCCAAGGATGTCACAGAGAAGCTGGAAGCTGATAAGCATGCCCTTGTGGGGCTACGCCCCAACCTAAACCACACGGAGCAGGTAAAGCCTACAGATGAGGAGGCAGGATCTCCCCTACTTGGGACCCCCATGGTGGAGCGATCCTCAGGACCAGCCCCCGTGAGCCCACTGGAGTCCCGCACCCCGGATCCAGGTTGGCCTCAACGGCACCCTCGTTTCTTCATGCCGCCTCCGCTTGATTGCCTGGGCCTGCCTAAGCACTGCTTCACTGCGGCTTACTGGTCCACCTCTTCTGCCATGCATTCTTCACCGCATCCGTCCATTAACTGCCACCCCCTACTGGGTGAGGCACACCTCTTCCCCCGCTTCCATCCCTCTGACACGTACCATCTGTTGCCTTTCGTTTCTCATTCACTTCTGCCGTCTCACTATCAATCCTTATCATGTATTGATAATACAATCCCTCATTCTTCATAACATGCTTATTGCTTTAACACTGACTGCCTTTAGAACACGTTCAAAGGTATTTCCTTAATATTGTTTTTTATACTGTAAATGTTTATAAAATCCCAGTGTAGTTTTTATGATTTGTAGAGTGAGCACATGGGAGAAGGGCGACGCTGAGGACACCCGGTGTGACTTGATTACTTGACTTTCTTGTGCCCAGACCCCATCCTGAACATGGACACCTGTCGCCTGGCGGCCAGCGAGCTGCAGAGGAGTGTGAGGGCAGCCGCTCAGCTCTTCAAGATGGTGAGTCCCCCACCAAACACTCACTCCTTCAGCATGTTGACAGAGAACTTGTGGGTGAAAGAGGAACTTGAAGAAATCCAGATCTGAGAGACCAGCTCCCTTAAAACCCTTAACTGTCTAAAGCATGTTCTGGTTTTTCATGAGCTGGCTGCTTCTCTCTCTCTGCCTGTCTCTGTCTCTCGCTGGCTGTCTGCCTGCCTGTCTCTCGCTGGCTGTCTGCCTGCCTGCCTGTCTCTGTCTCTCTCTGCCTGTCTGACTGGCTGTCTGTCCCTCTCTCCTCCAGGTGAGCAGAACCAGGATGGAGCCCGACCAGGAACAGCAGGAGATGGCTCAGCTCCTGACTGAGGCTTTCGGGTCAGTGCGAACAGAGCTGGACTCGCTGCCGCCATGCCCGCCCACAGCAGGCCCTGGGGGTGCCGCCACATGCATGCTGGATAACCGGCCGAGTGGGCAGGGTGAGGAGAGGACCCTGGCTCTGCTGGAGCAGTACTCAGAGCTCCTGCTTAAGGCCGTGGAGAGGAGGCTGGATAGCAGAGTCTGACTCCTCTCTCCAGCCCACTGTTCCCAGTTAAGTCCTGGACAGCCACTGGACCAGTCAAGCCACAACTCCACTGATCATTCCAGACAGGATCTTAAGCCATGGTACATAGACGTCACCGCACCAATAGACTAACATTCAATTCAGTGTTTTTCTTTTTTTTAATTAACAGAAGTACTTTGTTTCTGTGATTACAATCTAGACACCATGTGTCTCACTGTTCCCACACCAGACTGGGGGGGGGGGGTCCCCAGGCTGGCCAGGCCCGTCGCCATTGACCGAGGGGTGTGTATGAACAGTCTACTGCTTGGGTTCCCTGGCACAGTATGGGACAGCAGACGGATGCTGGGACTTCTGAGGATATCAGCTTTGTCTATGGTGGCCGGCCTGCTAAAGAGTAACACTACTGACTGCCTGTCACAGCTTCGCTCATGGTGGCACACGGATCTCATTAACTTCTACCACTTGAATGCCATATATACCGTCATGTTTTGAACCTCACTACTCCAGCTTTTAAAAGATGACTTACAAATCCAAAATCAATTTGTTACATCCAATTTACTGACTGAATGGCATGTCTGTAGACTTGATGCATCTTGTTACAACTTGACACCTGTGGAGGAATGGACTGACGCAACTCCATTTAGCTTTGAAGAGGAAGAGCCAGAATACTCTGTAGCGTGATGGGGCCTGGGACGGGGCTCATTATGAAGACACATCAGGCGGGATTGCAATCAGGATCTCCTGTGTTCTTAATCCATTGAAATGTGAATTATCTGTGATTGGCCAGCAGCAGAAGATGGCCGGGTTACTAAGGGGAGACCTCAAAGTCAGTGGCAATAAGTGTAATATGGGGAGGTTTGCCCCACTGCAAGGTGGACATTGGCTTCTCTTCAGGTGAACATAGTTCAGAGGTTAAATGTACCATATTTTGAATGCTTATAAGAAGTGGGATTATGTATTTATTGAGGAAAGACAGTGTGAGGAATTGTGCAATGTTTTTTTGCAAAAAAATCGTGGAGGTTTTTTTTTTTTTATACTGTACAATGTTTTAATTTGGTTTATACCGGAGTCATGGTCAGTGTCACCAGTGGGCTGAAAACGAAAAGGTCAAAGGTCATTGGAGAGAGAAACCGCCAAACCTCTGAAAAAGCATTTCTCTGCTAGCCCATGTCATTTTATACTTTTTTATATTTAAAACCGACGATCGTAATTTAGACAGGGGCTATCTCAAGGAAAAAAGGTGCCTTCATTTTAAAGTTACCAGCAGTCAATTTTCTAATGTCCATTTTTGTTTACCTGATTGAATCTAAGAATTTTTGGAAATGGTGAAGTGAAAATTATGACCTCGGAGTAATTCTGATTTGTATGTTACCCATGGAATTCAGCATATAAATGGAGCAGGGCTTGATTGTGCTGTAAATCCCCGAGGTGACGAATACTTTCAGCTGGTGGCGCCAACACAGAAACCACATTAGTGGGGTTCACATGTGACGGCGGAGTATCGACTGCTGCTGGAGAAGCGTCAATGTGAATCATCTGTTTATCATTTATCCTAAAACTTCAAACCTTCTCTGGTCTAGATCACGAATCGGAATCTGTCAGTCAGTGTGTAGTTCTCGCCGTCTGTTTCTTCAGAGCTCGTTTGGCTGTGATGTTTTGAGCTGGCATATTTCTTACGTTTTTGCTATGACAATGTAAAGCACTTATATTCTCAGACGTAGGTTTAGCGGACTACTGTACCTCGGGGACCTTGCATACCGACAGGGTCTGGGTTCGCATCGCCCACTCATCTCCCTGGCTGGACAATGTGTGGGTCTCGTCCCTGTAGCCATGGCGATGGCGGCACCATGCCACCAGACTGGCACCGCCACTGCCCAACACTCCTGTGCCTGTCTTGGCTGGTGTCTGTTAAGATGCCCACAATGGCTCGCACTGTTCTGCCGCTCCTGGCCAGCAAACCCCTCCACCTGCACAGCCCTGTCGATTGGCACCAGCTTCAGCTGACGACTGGCATCGGCACTCTCTCTAAGCTGTTTTTATACTTGGGCGATTTTGGAGTTGCTAAACTGAACTTGACAACCTTAATATTCAACCCCACAGTCCCCATATCAGTATTTTTATTTTTTTTTAAAAAAAAAGCTGAGAAATTTACCTACAATGGATATGACTCTCCCTGATGCAAGCTGCGTAGGTGTAAATTTTAATTACAGAAATTTAAACTCTGTCCCCTTACAAGGTGTGCCCAGAGATTTGCTGGCACTGTTAAGTCTTATTGAGGATTTAAAGGTTTGCCAACTCCAGAGTGCATGGATTAGATGTCCTACATTCTTCCAAAGTAATTAATGCACACCCTTTAAATTAAGACTATAATTAGGTTCTAAAATAGTGAATTCCTAGCTCCGCACTGACCTGACCCTGTTCAGCCACAAGATGGCAGAATTTTAAATTACAGTACAAGAAAGACCAAATAGACTGGGAGCCATACAATGACATTGGATTGTTTTACATTTTTAGTGATATATTAACCTGTAGGATCTTCCTTTATACTTGGCGCATGGATGTATGCATGGGGGTTGGGTGGGTGGGGGTGGATGTCCCCAGAAAACTGCATGGTTGTACATTTGGGTCCTGTAATTTAGCCAAACGCCTGGATTTTGGCCCCCTCTGCTTTGATCTATGCTTTTCACTTCTGACACATTTTCCTTTTTTTTTTTTTTTTTTAAACAAGTCTCTAAAAACCCACTTTGTTTTTTTGTTTTGCACTGACTTGCTACTTTGCTCTGAATGTTTTTACCCTCAGTGTTTCTATTGTGTACCCTTTGATTTAAATTTTAAGATGATGAAGTTGAATAAAACCATATTTATTACACTTATTCACGGTGTTATATTAGTCATGTTTCCAGATGGAGTGCTGTCCATTCAGAGCTATCCTGTCGGAAGGGCAGCAGGCTGGTGTGCTGCAACCTCCCCACAGGAATTTAGTCTTCGGCTGAAATCATCCCGGTGTGTGGCTGAAGTCCACCCCCCGGCACGGCCCCTGGGGATGCCGTCATAGGGCCCCAGTCTCTGGTTGGGAATGTCGCCCCCTACTGCCTCACAGTGGTCGTGTAGCTTGGGAAAGGGCCTCAAGCAGCTGGAAGTAGTTGTACTTGATGTCAAACTCCATGTCATACCAGAAATTCACTGAGGGATAAAAAGAGAATATCTGTCTGTTACCAGGCCTTTCATTTAAGCACCTCAACAGTAAATGAGGGGTCAGTCAAACTGCTGAGTCAGAACAGGGTTACAGCGAAAACACTTGATTCTTAATTTTACAGACAAACCCAATCTACGACCTTAAAGGAAAATGAATGTCCTAAACCCAAAAAATGGAATGAGAAACCTTATTTAAATATCATATTTGGTTGAAAGTCACATTTATGAAGTAACATGCCTCACTTATGTCTATAGTAACCAGCATGAGTTCATGGAAACGGTATCCTAATGGAAGTCATGAAGCAGCATGTTCCGCAGGTGTGTGTATGTGTGTACTGACACGCCACCTGCGATGCAGCCGTGAGACTGCTGGACGTGGTGGAACCACAGTGAGGGCAGGTACAGCATCTCCCCCGCCCTGATGGTGCAGTGCAGTGGCTGTGCAAAGCGGTACTCTGGGAAGCGCCCCAGGTCTGGGTTCAGGGGGTCCAGTGGGATCCAGGGTACCTTGGGGGTGGGAAAGGAGGGGGGGGAGCAGATTCATCTGATGACTCCAGTTAGTCTGTGAGAATTTGTAAGGAGAGGGAACCATGTGATGCAGGACGGAGGAGAACCACAGACCAGAAACCCGGTGGAAAACCAAACTGTAGTGTGGCTGAATCAAAACGCTAATTCACAAGGACGCCTAATCAAGCATACGTTTCAGTCCTAACCTCGCCTTACCTGGTATTAATGTATAAACAAATCTAAAAATCAACTATTGACACGCTGAGGCTTCTGTATACTCACCTTATCTGCGTCTGCCACATCCACCACCTCGAAATTCCCATCTTCCTTCTGATGATATTTAGCAGGTTGGTACAGCTCTTCAGAGAGAGAGAGATCATGCCAAGCAGTGTGGTTCAGTGACACGATGTCCACAAGGTGGCAGACTTTATACAGGAGTTGAATATTAACATATTACTCATTTCAGATGAGCCTTAAAAGGAATTAGGCAACAAATATACAGGCATGGAGGAGGTCTTGTACAGAAAACCCACTGACCGACTCGCTTCTCACTGGATAATAGAAATCCCACAGCATGTAAACTCTCATTTCTCCCAGCACTAAGGCAAATGGCCGGCTGAGATCATCTTCTGTGTGCTGCGAATCCTTTGTTGTACCGTATGGGATGAAGGGCCGGTCCGAGGGAGGCAAAAGGATGAACTGCTTCTCTCCGGAGATCACGCAGTACAGGTTCTCATAGTGGTCCTTGTGCACTAGTGAAAAGCGCATGGAATTCACCATTCAGCCTTTCCTGCAGTGTGGTGAGGGCTGCAGGATGACCGCCTACTTTTCTTTACATGTACAATGACAAGAGGAGAATCACAGGGGGTATCAAGACTAATCAGAAGTAACAAGGTGCCTGAGGGGCAGAACAAAGGCAGAAACATTACTGATCCCGGGGATAATTCTAGTGCATGAGTGAGGAACATCCTAAAATACTTACTTCACACACTTACTTGATGTGATCGCTTCTGCTTCTCCAAGCCAAAAATTCACAGCATCAGGCCTTTTGCCTAAAATGACATAATACATGGTGTCTATCCTTCTATTCGCCAACTGCCATAACTGCATACACAGATCACCATTAAAATGAGTACTGAATGCAAGATGAATATCACTTATAGGAAGTTGTAGGAGAAATTAAGTTTTAAATGAAAAATTAGGGGGCATTACTGTAAACTCTCAATCAACAACAGGTTTAGCACCATCTTGGTTCGCACTGCGCTGAACCCGGCAGTGACTGGAATTGCACAGGAATCCCAGTCATCTGTTTTGAAACTTGAATCATGCCCAATGCTACTTTTAGAACTTCTCTGTTTGGCACCAGTGATCCTGGTCACTCACCCAGGGCTTCACTCTTCACTCACCCAGGGCTTCACTCTTCACTCACCCAGGGCTTCACTCTTCACTCACCCAGGGCTTCACTCATCCAGGGGATGTGGGACTCCAGATCCCCAGTCAGCTCTGGCAGCTCCTCTGTCAAGTTGGAGCACTGCTTCTGCACGTAGAACACGCCACTGCCTCCTGGCTTCTCCTCCATCAGGTCCAGGACGGCTGAGAGCTGCATGCGCCGCTCCTCCGGCATGACGAAGCGGTCCTCGTGAACCGCGTCCGCATAGCCATTGGGCGTGACCGCTACACTGATCTCCTTTGAGCCCACGACTTCCCTGGGGGAGGAATGGCACCTGCTGTCAAGACTTTAATCCACTAAGGAGGTTTTCATGCTTAGCTGGATAACTTGTTGGGTTTAAAGTAGGCTGAGATAAATGGACTTTATCTTCATTCATGTGCATTTAGCTCAGACTACCTTAAATCCGACAACTTATTCAGCTAAGCAAAGTAGAACGCTTCGGTGGCCTATAATACGAAGCGGGGTTACTGGCTTATCAGGGTAACTCAGGGGTCTCCAACTCTGGTCCCGGAGGGCTACTATCCAGTAGGTTTTCTATCCTACCTGGCTTCTGATGAGCCACACTAGTTCTCAGGTAAATACCAGGAGCAG
>JAABNY020000025.1:4515368-4543715 GCA_015164015.2 Brevimyrus niger
ATGAGCCACACTAGTTCTCAGGTAAATACCAGGAGCAGGTGTGGCTCATCAGAAGCCAGGTAGGATAGAAAACCTACTGGACAGTAGACCTCCAGGACTGGAGTTGAAGAGCCCTGGGGCAAGTTATCAGATTTAAGGTAGTCTGGGCAAAATGTAAGTGAACGAATATGAAGTCCATTTAAACTGTGGTACCTTAAATTCGACAAGTTACCCTGATAAGCCAGTAACCCCGCTTTGTAGTACAGGCCAGTGGTCAAACCGAAATATGGCGAAAATTTGTTTCCTGTATTTAATCGTTTATATTGATATTTACAACATTTAAATAGCAGCAGAGCTTCCCTTTGGCACATTCCATAATTGCTTATTCACTCGCGTTGAAATGAGTCTGGAGTTAATCCCAGCAAACACAAAGCATGTGGAACAGACAGAGTCATTGTATTACATCATGATATGTGAAAATTCTGCAAGTAATAATGCAAAATTTATAAAAAAAAAAAAAATAGCCAGATGGAATTTATAAGAATAAGAAATTTACAAACAAGAGGGGGCCATTCGGCCCAAAAAGCTCATGTGGGCAGAACCTAACTAATTCCATACTCCATTATCTACTAAAAGTGTCTGTCAAAACAAGATGGTGGTGTACAGACATAAATAAGAGCAAGCAAATGCAATGTGATTATTGCACAACCCAGTGACAATGCTGAAACAATATAACGCGCAGCCCTACTCAAACATGCATTTACATTCTATTCACAATTTAGAGACTCGTCCACTTTTGTCTTCGGCAACCAGAATACTGCCAGCTGCAGCAGACCCAAGAAATATAATTCTACTAACGTGCTATATTCAGCTGCAAGATAAAACTGGTATTTAAAAAAAATATGTAGAACCATCTGATATGGGGTAGTAATGTTAGTATTAAAATAGCAGGACAGCTTGGAGAAGCATTAAGATATGGTTACTAAGTGAGATATTCCACACTGATTCATGTATGTATGTATAATGATCTGTACATGTATGTGTTAATTGCTTATTGCTGAAATACCATAGTGACACAGTAACATGATCTAATTTGCATTACCTGAGGTAAGAAAAACCCCACTTTTGAAGGGCAGGCCAGTGGTTGAAGGCGTTGCGGATGATACAGGGCTTGTTTGGACTAATCCATTCCCGGTAAAAATCCAGCGGGGGAATGGGATGTTCCAAGTACGGCACTTCATCGATCATATAAAGCTCTGAAGATACAATGTAGTGGTCTTAACACTAAAAACCCAAACATGGTATTTAAGATACAGTCATGTTCCTTCCATGTGTGTCTCACCTAATTATAGTACGTGGATTCCCGCCCCGTTCAATGATTTTGTACATAGAGTAGGTGTAATCTATTACATGACCTTTATAAGACACGCTATGTATAATAAAACAAAGTAGCAATATGTAATTCAAGTTATAGGCATGGCTAAAATTGTATTAAATGTAATTGACCGTATGTAATTGAATGCACACCAAATGTAACAGTAATATAAAGTTAGAAGTCTGCTTACCACGAGCCTCCTTTACAAAATTTCTTAGACATTTCTTTACCAAATTGTTCGCCATGATTTCTAATGGATTTTAGGTTTGTAGTAAGATGCCTTACACGTACACATTTCTTACTGTACCCTACTGTACCAAAACAGTTCACAGATATTCCTGCAGCGCCATGCGAGGTCCTCTGCAAAAAAAGCAGAATATGCAGGACCAAATAGAACTGACCTGCGGTCAGTTTTACTGTTTCAAATTTTAAATTGCGTACTGGAAATTTGCGGAAGGATGCTGATCCAAAATCAGTCATAGACAGAGCATGGATTTTTAAATCTGCCTCTTCAAGTATGACTGATCGCCCCCTTCTGGCTGGAGGCTACAACTTCTAAATAATAATGCGGTGGCATCACCTTTAAGAGTGATATAAATAATTAAACAAGACGACAGAATCACTTAATTCCTGAGAATATTTAAATTTGAGACCATTATTATGTGTTGTCACGGGAGTTTGGTGATTTTAGCTAGATTGGCTCTACGATAATTGCGCTGGGGGGTGGGACGGCAAGTCGCACATGTTACTAATTATGAAGTTATTTTTCTGCCAATGACAACTATGGCAAACTCTTTTAATTCGTTATTGATAACGCAAGCACTTCTTTAGCAAATAACAATACTATCGAAACATGATCCCCAAACGCCAGTATTAACTTATTTTTAGAATCATTTGGAATAGCATTTATTATATGCTCCAAAATTTCGAGATGGATGACGAATCTGCTTTGGAAAGTTATTTTGATCAGTCCATTGCTGGTGTAAGTATCTTTGATCGTTCAATCAAACTTAGTCGTTGAGTATTTAAAAATATTTCTCCAATACATATTTGAATTCGCTTTATGTCTATAATAATGACTAACTGCTAGGAACATGTCGTTGTCGGGGTCTTTTACGTCTGCACTATAAAAAGCATAATTCTGTACTGCAGATTTGTTGATACTGCTCCTCATACGCAGTAATATCTACACTGACACAGTCCAGTTGCCCCAGATTGCTGTCTCCTGTCGCCTAACATTTGTACATCGTTGCAGCTGCATTGGTAGACATGTTTTATAAAGCTGAGATTAGTATTTTTAGGCTTTTATTGTACATATTATCCAAATGTGATAGTCAATTAAATTACAGGTCCGTGTTGTGTATGATCAAACATTTTTTTATGGAATTATGTATTGAATTTATGATCTTTCCAGACCTCATCTGACTACTTGGGTTTTGAGGGGGACATTGGCCTACAATCCACCCCTCTGCTCCAGGACTCAGCCTTCCTGTCCTCAGTGAATGGCCAGAACAAAGATTCCTCTGATGACTTGGACCTGAGTTTCCTGCCAGATGAACTTGGTGCTCCAGAGGAGCCTCAAGCAGGCAACAGTGCCAATGACACACAAGACTCTGGCATCTCTGAGGCCTACACACCTGAAGAACCAGATGCTTTCAACAAAGACAAGGCCCTATCAGGAAACTCCCCGTTTTGCCCCCTTCCCATGACACCAATGACACCTATGACCCCTATGACCCCTGTATCTGAGAGTTCAGGAATAGTTCCGCAACTGCAGTGAGTTCTTTAAAATTTTCACGCTGCTCTCCTTCATGCTAATAAGCGATCTTGATGGTGAATGTTTTCAATGTTCAATAACTGGTCCGTTTAGGTTCTTACCATTTGTAAATCATAATTTCCTTGCTCATGTGCAGGAACATAGTGTCCACAGTGAATCTGGCCTGTCCTCTGGATCTGAAATCTATCGCCCTGCAAGCTCGCAATGCTGAGTACAATCCAAAGGTAGACAATCCTGGTAGCTTTTGAATTTTAGAGCAATACCTGGACACAAGGGTTAGATTCCAAGTAGTCTTGTGGGAGAACCCATGAACAATGCATACTGTACATTATTACATTATGTTTCTCTGAAAATGGGTGGCGCCTAATGTATGAAGAAAAATGCACAATTGAAGCACTTACAGGTGCAGCAATTTAAAGTGGCACAAACATTGATTTGAGTTTATAATTTATATTGCCTTCAAACACACATGTGAAGAATGAGTGCTCAATTTCATGGTAATGTGATGATGCAATTAATGTGTATAAATGTTTTAGACATCAGGGGTGGCCAATCTTATCAGCAAAGGGCCGGTGTGTATGCGGTCTTTCGCTACAACTCCCTAATTAGATTACTAATCAGAGGACTGATTGGCTGAAGGGTCCTTACACCTGAGTTTGAACAGCTGACCTACAGGTTATCCCAAAAACCCGCACACACACACACTGGCCCCTTGCAGATAAGATTGGCCACCCCTGCTTTACATGGTCATTTGTGTTATAGATATGATACACTCAGTACACAGTCAGGCCCAAAAACATTTTCACATGAAGTAATCATTCTCCTTCTCATGGGTGTTGCAGATATAATTGAAGTAGCGTTTATCCTTTAAATAAAGTAGTTTTATAAATGACCGTTTTCAATGTTTGAATATTTTAGATTGCCGCCTCCTCTGTCAGACAGTCTGTAAACTAACTGACAGTGTGACAGCTACCTGTTTTTCAATGTATCCAGCGCTTCGCTGCTGTTATCATGAGAATCCGGGAGCCCAGGACAACAGCACTCATCTTCAGCTCAGGAAAGATGGTTTGTACAGGCGCCAAGAGGTGAGGCACCGACAGATATGGAGAGTAGCAGTTTATATCACTCTCCATCATTAGATTACTGCATATTCTATTGATGATGGTAGACTAGTGTGGGTTTTGCTGGTCAAACCCAATTATAAAGCATTTTGGTGGCACACTGGTTAAACCTGAATCAGAATCAGGTTTATTTATCAATTGTATTACAATATAAAAGACATCTTGTATTGTATTGTATTGTCTTGTAGTGTTTGATCCGTGACGTTAGCAATGAGCTGAGGTGAATAGTTCAGGTCTAGAAAGTTTTTAAAAATCCAGACCAAGACTTTATTTCTGACTAGTTGAGCATAAAGAGTCAGTCACAGTTTTCACCTGACTGGTTAAAACAAAATCTTAGTCTGGATTTTTACTTTCTGGACCTGAAATATCCACCACAGTGATGAGAAGGGTCAGAGAATGAAAACATAAACAGGCTTGTATTCTGCCAAGTTGGTTAAATTGCTGGGTTCTTTAGTGATGTCCTCTTCACTTGAGTCCAAAAACCAAAAAGAAGCAGGTGGCTGAAAATATACAGATTTGAATATTGGATGAGATTAAATGGATATTCCAGATTAAGTATATAAAAAAAAATCTGGCTTGAAAAATGAGATGTGCCGGTATTTTGGTGTGTTTCTGGTTGACCCTATCAGCGAGGAGCAATCCCGCCTGGCTGCCCGAAAATATGCCCGTGTTGTGCAGAAACTAGGCTTCCCTGCTAAGTTCTTGGACTTCAAGATTCAGAACATGGTGGGCAGCTGTGACGTCTGCTTCCCCATTCGCCTTGAAGGCTTAGTCCTGACCCACCAGCAGTTCAGCAGGTAGGCTCGCCTTTCGGGTGTCACTGATAAACCTGGGGTCCTTACAGTTCATCTGGAATGGCTTCAGATAATGATTTAATCAGGAGTTTTGAGAATGGAGTAAAAATCAAATATTTGTACATGTCAAATGGGATCTGTAGTCTCTTAATTGCATGGAGAGAAATGTGTTTCCATAAAAGGGACCTGCAGCCATCCTATTGGCCAAAGGTCCAGATGCTAAGCTTTCTGAGCTGTCAACAAAGCCAATAAATGCCTTGTTATCTACCCTCTGTAATGGCTCCTATTTCACATATGATCAAAGGTGCAAATAGAAACCCTTCAAATGGCTCATTTATGAAGTGTGAAAGACATTGTCGTTAGAAATTAAATCGAGGGTTTGAATTAATGTATTTTCCTGTTAGGAGCCAATTCTAGTCAGACCTATGGCAGAAATGGTCTCCTCCAGTGCAGACTGGTGTGGTGGCAGACAGACGTTACTTGTCTTACGTGGCCCGTGCATTCCTGTCGCCAGTTATGAACCCGAGCTGTTTCCCGGCCTGATATATCGCATGGTGAAACCCCGCATTGTCCTACTCATTTTCGTATCAGGCAAAGTAGTGCTAACAGGTAAGCTTACAAAGCCGGAGGCAAAACAGACCTAAGATAAATTCTGTGTTAACATAGTGTAATATAAATGTAACATTATACAAGTAGAATATATTGATAATGTTCAAAATGTGCCTGTGTAGACCTATTCCATGATTAATTGATATTCATTTGCATTTTTGTTTTTCATTGCAGGGGCTAAAGAACGTTCTGAAATCTACGAAGCGTTTGAAAATATCTACCCAATATTGAAGGGATTCAGAAAACAGTAGTCTAAGATTCAGTAGACTGGCTGGTAGATGTAGACGGCAGGTGCACTTGGTACAAATCATTCGAGTGAAAGTATTTATACTATAATTATAATTTATTCACAATGCATTGTCTCAAAGTCTCTTGTATATATATTTGGTGTAAACGCAATATTTAATGTTTTCATCGGTATATCAGATTAACACACAAGATGTTTTCCGAAATGTCTTCGGCAAACCCAATCACTGTAGGTTTCATACAACACAATCGCTGCGCCATGGTGCGTTTAATGTTTGTTCTAAATAAATCAGTTATTGCCTAGAGGTTTTTGGTTGCACTTCTTAGAGAAAACAAGTGCCTGAATTTCGTATTCTTAAGGTTATAAGCTCCGTAATTTGGTGTTTAAAACTTTTGCACTACAAACCGTGCAGCAAAAGTGCAATTTAATCCAGCATCGTGTAAAACGTGCACTAGCGTGCTTGCGTCCCACGTGATCGCTCATACAAAAACATATGTCACGTGACGCGTGAGCCAAAAGGGCCTGAACGGAACGGCAACAGCAGATAAGAGTCGGTTTTGCGGCTGTCCCCGAAACCGGAGTGACCGGACTTCGTATGACGGTGTATTTAAGATGTTTGTATTGATGGGGAAAGACGGCACTTTTCCTACTAGAGCTTCAGTTTACGTGTAGACTCCGCCAGCCTAATGGCGTCCCTGGCTGGGAGCGAAGTAGACGAGACCGGCTCTGGTGAGAGGGCAGTCGCCAGTCTGCCCGGGGCCGGGCCCCCGCTGCGATCTCACGGCCCGGGTTCGCTCATGGTGGAGTCGGTGGACGATGCGGAGGGGCTGTACGTGGCGGTGGAGCGCTGTCCCCTGTGCAACACGGCCCGCCGCAGACTCACTTGCGCCCGCTGCATCCAGGCTGGCGACTTCGTTTATTTCGACGGCAGGAACCCGGAGCGGTGAGTGGCTGTCAAATGACGTTGTTTTCACCCAGCCCCCCGTAACTTAAGTTTAAAAAACACTGTGGGCGCCTGTGGGGTAGCTGATCCGATGCACCCCCCCCTCCCCCAAACCCGAACCATGTTGTAAACACGGCCGGTCGCCTTAGCCTGTTAGCCGCTCTCCCGGCGCATCCAGTCTGTCGGCGGCCGTACAGTGCCTCTAGCGCCTTTAGATGTGTGTAAAAGGCGAGAAACCCACCAGAAATAATCCCGCAGTTTAATTAAATTACATATTCCGCTCAATGTCCGTCTGTTTCTCCCTATTTCTGGAAGCTTACCAAGTGTTACGGTAGCTGCGGCATTTCCATAAGCTATGTGCGGTCGAACCCCGTTACGTCTTTGCAAGCGGCCAATTTATTATTTTAAGTTATTGGGGAAGCTATAGATCACCTGCCACGACACACCGTGTATTGCCCTGAGTGCAGAAAGTGACTAAGCACGTTTATACGATGTGTTTGTTCGCCACCATTGTTTAAAATCCGGTAAAAATAAATAAATAAAAAAGATTCCGTGCAGCAAAGACGTCAAAGTGCTACTTTGCAGTCATGATTAATCTGTCCTTGTTTGTGTAACAAAGTTTTTGAAAATCATTAATACGATAATACACAAATAAAAACGTCGATTCTTAAAATCAGCTCTGTTTCCTTTCTAGATATATTCAGAAAATAGACCGACTCAAGAAGTTAAGAGAGGAAAAGGAGGAGTTGCAGCAAAGGTAGTATTTAGTTGCGATAGTTTCTCTCAGTTCGGTGTGTGAATTTAGAAATTTTATATTGAGATCCTGGTATGCATACACCAGTCTGTAAGAGAAACATGTATTTTTACGTTTTGGAAACCTGAAATAGATTATTGCCAGGTGTATCTGACATTTACATCTTATTTCCTGTAAGAGTAATCAAATCCATGGAAAAGAAGGTTCAAGCTGATCAGCTGGTAAGTTTGGTTTATGTTTGTAGTACAGAGTTTCTGTGTTCTTACAATTCAGGGGGAAAGTTCAGAATTGTTTGTGCTGAGATGTACAGTCATCCCATCCTGTGTTTTCATGGATGGTTTTCACACTCACCTTTGTGGATAAGTAGTTATGAAATATAGTTAGACAGATGTTATTTAAAATAACCAACTCGTATTATACATGGTATAATATATATTTTGAGCAAAACTCATTATAAATGAGGTCTAGTTGTGATATCTAGTCACATGTATTTTTTTCCCTACAGAAATGGAAGATCATGTCATGCAAGATGAAAATTGAGCAGCTGAAAGAAGCCGTCTGCTGCGGTAATGAAGAAGTGAAAAGTGGTGAGTGTGCCCCCCTACTGGCTCTGTTTTGGCTGTTTGGTCTGTTTTGAATATACAGATGCTCCTCTACTTACGAATGAGACACTCCAAATGGCTGTTCGTAACTTGAAATATTCGTAAGTCGTTATTCAACATTATTTTAAGGGTACTCAATTCTACATGGATAAGTAAGTATGGGTCATGCCCTGCTCGTGCCAATCCTCCTGAGTGCCACGCCCCCCTTGCTACCTCCTGTGGAATCCTCGTGTCATCAGCTTCTAGTTTCTAGTTGTTAGTCTTGTGTATTTAAGACAGTGTGAGAGTGTGTTTCCAGAGTCTGATCATTCTGTCATGCATTCAGTGCGGGGAAGCAACACAGGAGCTGGCGAAATCCGGTGAACACGGGTCTATTTTGGCGAAACACACTCAGGAACATGAAAATGACGTCAATACGTTAATGACTGGACTGGGGGAACATACTCTAACACGGATTTAAATAGACGGCAACAATCAACATGACTTGAAACAGCTGGTAAGACAGGGATTCCACACGGGGTAGATGAGGGGGCGTGGCACACGGAAGCTTGGCCGACTATCATGACAGTATGATATAAAGTCAATACATGTTGTGTTTTTTTTTTAAATCCTAAAACACATTACTAATGATACATAAAACAAAAATGGATAATGGATGCACAGAATATTTCACAATAAAAATGAAGTAAACTCGATCTTGTTGATGAAGTAAAGTGATCTTGAGAGCACGTCTTGCCGATACGCAAGTACAGAGAACTGGAATGCTGAGAGTGCGCATGCGACAGTGGTGCGCGGTGGGAGTAGCGGCCAGAATTCGTACTAGGAGGATTTGGTGCGCGACACAAACTGATGTTGCGGACAGGAAACGGGAGCCTAACGACCCCAATTTAGACTTTCAGTCCTCTTCATTCGTATGTCTGAAAGTTCGTAAGTTGAAGGTTCGTAAGTAGAGGAGCGTCTGTAATTTTTTGCGTGTTTGGATAAATGCAAGGCTTGTCCATCTTCAGTTTTGCCTCAGGCATTTGTTTTTTTCTAAGCAGCTAAACAACAACAGAAATGGACGTTCTTTTCCCTTGCGCCATAGCAGTCAGTCCTGTGCTAAATTGCTCATAATGCATTCCTGCTTCATGGTGGACGGGCGTCCTGTTCAATGAATATGTGAAAGATGGTTATAAAGTCTTATCCAAGTGCTGTCTCGCTACTTCTTTCACCTCTTCTCTTTCGGGCACGTTGACTTCTCCATTCTGTCGCCCCAGGCCGGGACCTGCTGCTTCGGACTCACGAGGAGAGCCAGCGGTTGCAGCGGCGGGCCAGCCGGCACCAGGAGAAGAGGGACAAAATCGAGAGGCACAACCGGCGCCTGGGAGAGCTGCTGGAGAAGAGGGGCCGCGAGCTGCAGGGCCGGCTGGAGCAGGTGGCCGAGATGCGCCGGGGACACATCCTGGAGCTGACCACCCTCATCTTCCCCACCCAGGAGGAGAAGCAGGGCACCAGGTGGGTAGAGTCACACCAGGAGTCCGTCTGCCTCGGTTAAACCGCCAGAGCATGAGGTTGCCGCTGTTGAATATCGCAGCCACAGAACTGGTGGTTTCAGCATTGATTAACCATTGACCTGCTTTGCAGCCATTTGAAGGTCTTTGTGTAAACCTATGTGGCCTTGTTTACCTGTTTATAAAAAAACACACATTTTCAGCTTTAGTGGGAAAAGGGGATTCTAAGAGTATCCTTTCCGCTGCCTGAGTCACTGGCATGAGAGTAATGGCGGGGTCATGCATCCGTGCCGTGGCTGCCGGCAAAGATGTTTTGGTAATGACTGTTACATAAAAGCAACAGGGGTTGCTGCAATCTGATCATTTAAATGACTTTGAAAGTAAAGAAAATATTTAAGAAATTTGAGTAACCTATAATATTACTTAGTTACTTATACCAAAGGAAGAATTACAGAACATTTAAACCGTGTTAATACAGAGGCAAACTGAAATGATTAGCATGAAGAGGAAAAAACACAAATGTCTGGGGGGGGGGGTGTGTAAGTTTGAAATTCTGATGGAAAGATCAAATTAAAATATTAGTTTCAGCCCTTGGATACCTGTGTCCTTGTTTTGTGAAATATTTGCTGTGTATTTGAAGCATTAGCAAACTGACCCTTTGTAGAGTCTTTGGATGGTTGCTACCAAGGAAACACAACATTCAAAATTCTCGCTGGGAATCAAGTTCGGTTGCAGCCGCAGGAGTTCCGAGTTGAATATTAATGCATTTAAATCTGTATTTGCATATGCAGTCTATTCTTCCATCTGTTTCCTGTAAGTGGATATGCACTGCAGGATTGTAGCGCTTATCCTGGAAGCACATGGCACTCAGAATGGAATGCTGGATCATACCAAGATGTCATACTCAAACAAATGAGTTTTGAGACCGGTAGTCACACTAAACCTCTGTCTCTGAGCTACAAGAAAGAGCACCCAGGACTCTGATGAGAAATCAGGACTTGTTCCCCAGCCACGGCATGTGGGACCACAGCACCATCCCCTGAGCCATCCTAAGCTATTAGCTCATTTGTGTATTTTTATATGAAAGGCCACCTAGTACTGCATGGTGACTGCATGGGTCAAGGCCTCTCCTCCTGGAGTGAAAGGGCAGTGTTTAGAAGTCACCCATGTGGACCCCTGTCTTGCCACAGGGACCCCGCCGACGTGGCGGCAGAGTGCGACCCCGCGTTGACCTCCAGCACGGTCAGCGAGCTGGCTGAGGCTCGCCGGACCACCTACCTGTCAGGCCGATGGATCTGGGACGATCAGAATGGAGAGACCAGCATCAGCATCACGAGCCCGCGGGTCACATTGCCCAGCAATGGGGACTGCTCCGCTTACTACAGCTGGGTGGAGGAGAAGAGAACCAGTCAGGGTCCTGGTATGATTGATTCGTATGCAGTAATCGAAATTGGAATGAACACGTTGTGAATCAACAGCCCTATTGATGTTTCTCGGTGGAAAGCAATTTAGTGATTTATTTATTTTTATAGGATGTCTTGAAGGTAATTCATTATGTCATAAGCAGATTTTTCAATTTTATTTATAAATATCTATTTAGCAGAGTAAAGATTTTCACAAAACCAAACGTTCTCATGCATACAATGAACATAATTCGGTATTCTTGAATTGATGGAGAACTGATTGTAGTTAATTAGCTTGAATGTGCTAGCGACTTAAGGTGTAGCACAATATTATAGCTGTTTCATGGTTGCCTGTTCTCCATTTCCTCAGAGCTGGATCACATCAATCCGGCACACACCATAAGCGCTGCCCTGTGTTACGCCACCCAGCTCGTCAACATCCTGTCACACATCCTGAATGTCAACCTTCCCAAGAAGCTTTGTAACAGGTACCCAGCCTGGTGCTGCATTGTCATTAGATGGGACATTAAAGGCTACGGGGAAGAAACAGGGTCATATCCATTCTGGTTTACTGGAGTGGTTTAGGTGATAAAGAGTTTGACTTCTGGGTGGTTGACTAGATGAGTTTAGCGCTTTTACTTGCCTCTGAAGGCTGATTTTGCATAAAACTGCTTAACAGCTTTTCTCCATTCAGTAAATGTTGATGAAACAATTGACAGCGTTTCAACATTAGCCAATTATTAACTTTATGTATTTGGTTATGCAAAAACAGTCCAGTGTGGATAAATAATTTGGTTCAGTAACGTTGCATTCCCTACTGAAGTATGATACTTACTGTTACGTTTTTAACAATTTGAGTCTTGTACAGAATCCCGTACAAGGTTTCCTTAGTTAAGGAAAAGCCTTAATGGATTTTTATTGCTTGATGAAGGGTTTTTGCATAACTTAAAGCGCATTTCCACCACAAGTTACCATACTTTTCATACAGTACTTTCAGTTCAGTACTTCCCCTTTTCCAATGACTTCTGGTGAGGTACCAGTACCTAAGGTGCCAAACCAACTGTAACTTTCTTGTACTTCGATATGGGACCTGAGGGTGTTCTGTGCAACCGACTTTTATTTTAAGGAAACCTTAACTTGGACATTAAGGAAAATGTTATGGTGTTTTGTGCAACTAGCCCCTGATTCTGAGAGCTTGCAGTGCTGCTTCTCTGTCATGAAGGGACACCAGGCCTCTGTTTCCATTAGTTTATTTCACATGTAAAGGGCCGGCCCTGGGCGTGTGTGTGCGTGTGTTTTCTTCCACAGCGAGTTCTGCGGCGAGAGCCTGACCCGCTACAGGTTCACCCGGGCCCTCAACAAGCTGAACACCAACATCCTGCACCTCTGCTTCTCTCAGGTATCTCTGGCCTTCGGAGATGTTTTACTCTTGTGCCTGAAAGCCCTCGGGTATCTCTCTCTAACTGGAAAGCAGTCTGCTGTTGGAGAAACTCCAAACTTCATGCATACTCCCCTAGGCATGTTCCAGGATGAACGTCTAAAATGCACCATTGAAGATGCTATGTGTTCCAAAAACTGCAAAAAGTATACTGTGCTTTTCAATAACGGCACGGTGCTTTTAGGTCAGCTGTCACATAGCAATTTAGGGCATTTTTCCACCGCACCTAGTACTGTATTTTGAGTTTGTTTTTATACTGGTGTAAAACTGGTACTGGCGCTGAATGACATCATAACACAAGGTGGCGTATTGGCTGTGGTATATCATTCGGCTTGGTGATGTGCAGTATTAATACCAACATCGCATGTTATGCACATACAATTCTTACCGTGCTAGTCAGCTATATTAAAATAAAGCTTTTTCTTAGTTTTATAGTGCGGGGGTTAAAGTTTTGCAAAAATTTTTACTCTTACTCTATCATAGGAAAAAAAATCTTTGCAATTTTAATTATTCCTTTTATATATTCTTTTATGTTTACAAATTAGTCTTACTTTTGCATGAGTGCTGCATGTGTTCTCTGAGACAATCGTAATCATTTTCATTCTTGTCATTTAAATCACTTGAAGACAGGTTTGAGTAATTTAAAAACACACTTTTTGTTTCATAAATACCCCAATACAATAAAACTGGTGTAAGTCGTCGGCTTGTAACTCGTCAATGTGCACAAGTCGACGCTCAAGCAAAAGTCCCGATTTTTCCGAATGATGTTTCCTTTAAAATTCCTTGTGTAAATCCCCGCTTGTAAATCGTCAAATTCCCTTAGTCGTCACCTAAATCCCGGTCCCGAATAACACAAATGAATGGATTTTCCTACCTGTAAGTCGACACCCCAATCGCTGTACTGTGCTCTTGAAATTTACAGGTCAAGACCCTGACATGAACGCTGCACTTAGAATAGTGTGATGCAATTATGCTTGGTATAGCTCCCCATACAATTAACGGCAGAGTATGATTCATCCAATGCGTGCAGCAGACCTGTCAGTTCTTCTGTTAGCAATCCATGACAAAGCACAATAGATTGTTTTGAGGGTTCAAAATTCAGCTGAAATTGGACAGACCGGGGGGCAATAACATCATGGCAGTCTGTAAAAGGCTTGGATGGTTGCATAGGAACCCATACTGCATGTACTGACTGGTCAAGGAAGGATGCAGAGGCCGTGATGAGTAGAGGTATTGTGTTATATTTACTAGTCGGCAAAACAGCGAGATAGACGTGTCGATTTAGGTGCATCTCGTCCATTCTCTAAGTCATCACTTTTAAGCTGGTCCTGTGAGTGTTTGATTTTTTTTCACTGCAGAATAGTCAGCTCGGTAAAGGTGTTGCTGGGTTTGGAGAGACTTTTTTGTAAAACTGAAAAAGCTTGCTTTACTGTCCACATGGTGTACATTATGATTTACTATGCTAATTTCTGCTAGCATGTCTGTGAGAATCACCACATTATGTTGGCACCAGACTCTAGCGAAAATAGCATTAGCTTGAGCAATTTGCATTGCAAATCTGTTCCATTCAGCTGTTCCATACTACTTTTCAAGTAGATGGTGGTGATGCAGTCTGCTCAGTTTAGTGACATTATTGGCCTTGTCAGGAAGCAGGGCTATGTTGGCACGGACATGGCTCACATACCTGATTAGTCCTGATGACCAATCCCATGGCGTTAAATTGACGGAGCGCTTGAAAGTGATCAATGCTCGTTTAGTAATGTTTCCTAGGAGGTAGCTAATTTATGCTATCTACTGTTGTACATTTAAATTCCAGTCATTAAGCTGCATAAACTGTTGTCAAAACCAACATTTAGCAAGCTCTGTAATTTTAATGATTGTTCCTTTTCAAGTCTAGTATGTGTTGAATCATGCACTCTCAAAGCCAATCATAATAATTTTTGTCCTTGCAAATGAACCCTGAACCGGTGAGGCACATTTTGTGAAATTTAAGAATTGTGTGAAGTGATAAGTGAACAAAAGTGAATAAGACCTGGTTATGAAGACATTGGTCTTTCACTGTATAAAATGTATTTCGGATTCTGACGATTGGATTTTGAGTAAAAAGCACATGATTTGTTGGCACTACTTTATCAGCTCTACTTGTGGCAACACCACCAACTTGATAGATTCTATTTGGCTTTAGTTTATTTTGGGTAATTTTTGCAACTTTTGGATTTTTAGCATTTCAGTATTTAATGTAAACATCTCAAATATTGCAATGTTAAGTTGTACCCAGTACCAGTCAAAAGATTGAACACACCTACTTATAGAAAGGTTTATTTGTACTATTTCTGCATTTATAGTGTTTCCAATTTGTAAAATAACACATGCAAAAATGTATTTTAATTTAGTTATTCCAAGGTTGGCAGAGTGATTGCACCATTGGGCCTTTTGAGCAAGGCCCTGTTGGATGTTTGTTTGGGATAGTTACAGTTGACCACATCTGCCTAGCTACACACTCCATTATATGACATTACTAGAAAGTATTGTAGGCATATTCCCACACATCAAAATTCAAAGTTGATTACTGAATGTACATCGCTATTGTACCATTCTGAAATCAAAATATTGTAAATTGATGCATCATAAAATGAAGAATATTTCTCTTATACATTTACACACGCATAGAATTGTCCAAAATGTCTTGGTATGCTGAAGAATTGAGTTCCCTTCACTGGAATTAAGGGGCCAAGCCTAACCCCTGAAAAACAACCCCACACCATAATCCCCCCTCCACCAAACTTTACACTTGGCATTGGGCAGTCAGGCAGGTTCCATTCTCTTGGCAACCGCCGAACCCAGACTCATCCATCGATTGCCAGACGGAGAAGCGTGATTCGTCGCTCCAGAGAACGTTTCCACTGCTCCAGAGTCCAGTGGCAGCGTGCTTTACTCCACTCCATCCATACTTGGCATTGTACTTGGTGACATGAGGCTTGCATGCAGCTGCTTGGCTATGGAGGCCCATTCCATGAAGCTCCTGGCGCACAGTTTTCGTGCTGGAGTTAATGCCAGAGGAAGTTTGGAACCCTGCAGTTAAGTTGACGGAGCATTGGCGACTTTCATGCACTGCGCCTCAGCACTTGGTGACCCCACTCTTGCTTTACGTGGTCTGCTACTTTGTGGCTGGGTTTCTATTGTTCCTAAATACTACCACTCAAATATTACCACTTATAGTTGACAGTGAAATATCCAGCAAGGAAAAAAAAATAAAAATCACAAATTGACTTGTTGCAAAGGTGGCATCCTATGCTGCCCCAGTACTTTTGTTCATATAGTGCAGGGGTCATCAACCATATTTGTCAGAGGGCCAGAGTTTTACCAGTCAGTCTCCTTGGGGGCCGGACCCCCCAAGAAGAAAATCAAATTTAATTTTGGCTTAACATTATGTTTAATGTTTATAGTATAGTCATAAATGGTGGTTATTCTGACGAGGTTCAGTTATTTTTAGTTGCTTTAATAGTGTGGACCACTATTTTCTTTTTGATCCTCACAATTGCCAGTTGAAGATCAGTGATATAGTGTAAGTAAATTGTATAATTATATAAATAGTGGCTAAGTTGAAGCATGGTGCACAGAAAGAGCTTAACATTCAGTGATATATATGAATGTATGAGTTGTAAGACTTAGGTGTGTACAGGGTAGAGATCGACTAGACTTGAAACTGAAGGCTTCCTGTTTGTCTGAGGAGAGGCCATACCTCTGTGCAAAACATAACTGGGTGGATGAATGCTTGTGGTTTAATTTTGTCATCCTTCGAATCACCAGCACGTCGAAAGTGAGCTGCTGCATCCTCACCACACCTTGCGGAACATCATGTTTCTGGTGTCCCCTAACAACAAGAACCTGGGCAGGTGAGAATCCTTTGTTCCATCAGCCAGGATGCACTATTAGAGTATACATTTTGCTGTACTATTTGCTCCTCAGTTTTTCCAGTCAGTCAGTAATAATGCAAGTCTTGGAGTAAGAAGATATTTTCAAAAACCAGTATGTCACACATGTTTTTTTGAAGAATCTGTATAGTTTTTGTTAAACATAACAGAGGCTGACCCTGTGATCCAAGCTGGCAAATTAAACTGGAGCTTAGTGTAGTTCCCATAGGTGTGATTTAGAAAAGATACCAACAACCAAATGTAAAATGGTGTAAAAAAAAAAACAAAAAAACAATGGTTTGTGTCATAGAAGTCTGCCCCCCCCCCCATTTTTTTTTTTTCCGTTAAGACTTATTGTGATGTGGCTCCCATCATGGGAGGGGAGGTGGGTAGAGCACTTATTTTTTATTTTTTCCTGCTGAGTGGAGCTTTTTTTTCTGCAGCGACAGCGTTCCGTTCCGCTGAGCGTGTTGTCAGTGTGGTCGCTTGGCCGGCTCTCCATCTGGCCCCACAGCTTGCTCTTGTAGGGCATTGGTTAAACTGTCACCAGAGGTGCCTTCAGCATCAAGCCCTTCAGCCTGTCTGGGGTGGGTGGTTGGTGGGTGGGGAGGAGGATTGTAGGAAAGGATCTTTTTTTTTTTTTCCCCTGCACACACTTTGTGTATAATATGCAGTAAATTATGCCCCCCCTCCATAAGTGCACTACTCAAAGCAGGTAGTGTTGTGTGTGGGGAAGCCCGAGTTCCCAACCTGGCACTCTTCTCTCCTAGAACGGGACCCTTTGAGGTCAGCGCCGACCTGGAGGACTCCATGGAGTTTGTGGAGCCAGAGGCAGCCAGTCAGGCGGAGGATAGCGGCAATGAGGCAGTGACTGATGAGGAGACTGACCTGGGCACAGACTGGGAGACCGTTCCCAGCCCACGCTTCTGCGACATCCCCTCACAGCCCATGGACCTGTCGCAGAGTACCGCCATGCAGGCCTCGCAGCCCATGGGCAACGCCGGGGGCATGATCTCCTCGGCGGCCGCCTCCGTCACTTCCTGGTTCCGGGCGTACACGGGCCAGCGTTGAGGCCTGCTCAACACAGACAAGTTTCCCTCCTAGACACCTTCGCTACCCCAGCGCCCAGGCCTTTTGATGAGACTGCATGTGTATGTGTTTCTCTGAGGTGGGAGGGTGTGACTTTGTAGATCCACCCCCTTTTATAAGATTATCTGAAAACGGTTATGCACTGAATATGTTCTGAGAAGAGTATAGCAGGATTTTTGAAACCTACTCGGAACACCACAGATTTTGAGTAGACAATGGATGCCAATGCTGAATCAACAATGAAGAGAGAATTAGCAATATTTACAGCCTACCCCACCAGTGCAAAATTGTCAAAACGAGGATGTGTTGGACCTAATGTTTGGCCTGTTTTAAAGCTATTTTTAACATTAGAACCTGTCACATTCACTGTGTTATCTTGGGTAATTACTACTGAGTTTAGTACTAGCAAAGGATCTTCATGTTTTGCTTAGACCTAATCTGTACCAAATGCTGTCAACCGGACAGTTATGGTCCATGTCTACCTTATGGAAGCCATGGCATGTCTTGAGGATGTACAATATTTTTCTCCTCTTCCAAATGTCATCTGAACTGCGATGCTATGCTGCTTCCAAAGGACATTTGTTGCATCAAGCAATATTGTGTGAAAGGTTGTCAGCAACAGGTGACGTGTACTACAAATAACCATCAATGTCCATTCAATGGACTGAAGGCACAGAGGAAGCTCAAAATACTTCAGAATAGGTAGATTCACATTTTCTGTAAAAGTGTATGGCTATTATGCAATTTTTTTTTTGCCATAAAACATTTGAAACTAAGTTCATTTGAATGTTTTTTTTTTTTAGCCCAATCATGAAGTTCCTCTAGTCACCATGGCAAGAACTTGCCCAACTCAATAGTCCGGTGTGCAGTGTTCATTTTTGGAGAACTTAATTTTAAGAAGCTGATGACCCTGGATCATGTGAGTGGAAACTTACATTTTTAGTAGTTTGGATAGAATAATCCAGGTATCTTGGACCAAATTCCAAAATCCGCAAAGTTGACAATGGTTCCACACTAAGTTAAAAACATTAACACCACAGTTGCTTTAATGCATCTTTTTTTATTGCCCATTCATATTGCGCCACTTTCACTGTTGCACAAGTTCAAGATAAGGCCACACTGAATATTAATCACTTGGAGTAGGGGAGGGGGGAAAGTGAACAAGGTGCACAGAAAGAAGAAAATTCAAACTGGCTGTTAAAATGATCCTTTGATATTTCCATCCTTAACATGCATGCAGAATTAAGAACAATTAACGGAACACTGAAGAGAATTCTTTAGCTTTTGGTGCTTCAACAATTTTAGATCCATACGACAAATGACCCTTTAGGTAACAATTACCACACAGGAAATCAAAGTAATGGTGCAGTGCTTGGCAAACCCAGACAACCAACTGTTACCCAGAAATAATCAAGATCTTAACCTGCATGATGCCACACAGCACTTCCCAGACTCTCAGCATGGGGTGCAGGAAAAAAAACTAGCATGAAGTGTTTAAAACATTCTTTATTTACCGACAAAATTCCAAACGGACCATATTATGAATTAGGAGAGGGGTGGGTGATCAATAATACTCAATCTGCTCATTGAGGCAGAATCCACTCCCTACTTCCTAGTGTGAAGGAATTTCACATTCTCTGTGCCGTTATCTTTTCACCATGACAACTCCATGACATCAGTGACAGAATAACAGTGTGCGCGCACATGTGAAAAACAGTGGTGAGTGCAAGGGAGAACACTAGCTGACAAAACCTTTCGAAATACACACGCTTTATTGAAGTAAATTGCCTGTAAAGGCAGAATCTCATATCAGGGAGTTTGTACAATGGTTTAAAAAATACATTCTTTTTATGAATATTATTCTTCGTTATTCTATCCCCCCAGATGACGTCCAGTTATAGCCAACGGAGGAGTGCAACCCCTCTTCCTGCATTTCTCCCTTCTGGCAGGGATCATATCATGCAAGGGAGAAAACACAAAAAATGGGAAAACTATAAAAACACTGTAAATGGATGCAAAGACTTCAGGGAAAATGCAGCTGGGCCAGCGCTAGAACTATATATTATGTACACGCACACATACACACACACACACACACAACTATAGGTCATTTCTTAAATATGTACATAATTGGGGGGTTTAAAAAAGAAATATTCCAATTAATGATAGAATCTCTCATATTGCTAGTGCCTGACCCCTGTATTGATATATTATTTTGCATTATATACAGTGTAAACACAACAGGGCTCAGAACAAGCTTCACACACTCTAGGAAGATAACCTCTTGCCAACACATTCATGACTGATCTAGACAGGGCCAATAAGAGCACAAGGTTTTGGGGGTGGATAGAGGGGGTGCTTTGTTTTTTTGTTTTTGTTTTTTATTATTATAATGGCATCATGGCCTAATTACTACTGTTAACTGACATTGGGCAATGCACCTGTTGACACACTGAAAATAAATGCAGTACTTTTTAAATAGCTGAAAAAGTGGCAAGTTTGAGCCTCCCCTACCCCATTCCCCACCTAAGGTGTTAAGGTTCAACAGATTCTCATCAAAATTGACTGCCGATGAGAGTAAGCAGTATCAGAGCTGAACACTGAGGAACTCCATCATGCAAGCTTAAAGTGCTGACCATCTCCATAGAGGAGCAGAGGAGGGCTTGGCATAGGTACCCTGGGGTGGATGGGGGGGGGGGGGAGGAGGAGGGGAGGTGTCCAGCGAGTCCTCATTAGCATCAGCAACCTAGTCAACCTGGCAGAAAAATAAAATAATAAAAAATAAATCTGACTTACCGCAACATGCACACAGCACACACAGATACCGAACGCACGGCGACGAGCAAAGCCCTCGAGATTAAAAGCACCAGCCCGGGCCTTTCCCTGTCCGTTACGAGTCTTCCTCGACCTCCCTGGCTTTCTTGTACATTGGCACGTTCATGCTGTGGAAGACAGGCACCCAGTGGTTGTCATGGAGGCCAACGTTGCAGCCCGGAGTGTCCTTACGGGTGCCGTGGCAGCACATCCAGTAGCCGGGCCCATAGGGCAGTGCCTGGCAGTAGGGCTTGTGGTGCCAGCGGCAGAGGGAGACGTCACCGCGCCCATAGCGCTTCTTGCATTGCTTGCAGGGGTCGTCCTTGTAGCGCGGGTCACACACCCAACGCGAGTCGGCCGGCCGCACGCTGTAGCTCTCGATGATGAACTTGAAGTAGTGGCAGGTGCACTTGAGTGCGGCGAGGGTCTCCGTGGGTAGGAGGCCAAAGATCTTTACTATGATGTGGTGGGGCAAGATGGCCATGTACTGCTGGGGCTCGAGGAGGAGCTGGATCTTGAAACGCATCTCTAGGAACTTGTGGGAGACCATTCGGCGAAGAGGGAAGTGCGAGCGCTCAGGACCGATCGAGTCACCGTCGCTCTCAACCTCTACCTCCGCGTCTGCTCTTCCATGGCCCTCTCCCTCCGAGGGGGGTGTTGCAAGGTCACACGGGAAGGCTTGGGGGGGCAGTATGTCCTGAGGAGAGGCTTCCTCTCTAGTCGGAGCAAGGGCCAGCTGCTCTGGCATGGATGGAGGCGGTGTCGCGAAAAACAGTCTGCCCGGGAGCGGTTCCTGGCGCTGCCCTAGGCAGGACTCGCACTCTACCCTGCTGCCCTCCTGGCCCTCTCCCCTGCTGACCCTGCCATCCCCGAGTCCCAGTGCCCCTCCTGCACGGAGCGGATCTACTGCCGTGGGGCCCATCCTGTGAGCTGTGCTTGGTGGCTCGGCGGATGTGCTGCCAGGCTCCTTCCCAGGGCCCTCGGGACCCCTGTCCCGATTGGGCTGGGCCGTGGGTTCCGGCCGGGCCTCAGTCTCCGCCAGCAGCACCCGGCCCACGTTCCTCCGTAGGCTGCCGCTGCGCTTCAAGCCCCCAGCCTCACGCTCACATTGCTCCTTCAGACACTCAGACTCCAACTTCGCCACCATTTCCTGAACGCGGATGCCCTCCCCCACCTCTGCCCGGTTTTCTGGAGCATTCTGCCCCCCTGGCTGGTCCGGTGGTGGTAAACCTCCCCCGGACAGGGGGTCATTGCCAGAGGCACGCAGGGAGCAGGGTTTGGCATGGCCCACCTGCTGGTCAAAGTAGGCCACAATCTCCACCACAGAAAGGGTCTTGGTCCCCTCCTCGCCATCGCCTTCCCGGCACACCGGCTCTTTATGCTCCGCACGGCCACTATCCAGAGACTGCAGCTTGGTCACGCTGTTCCGCCGTGCCAGGGCCTGCTGCTTGTCCCGGTCCTGACACCACTTCCTCCGCTTGGCAATAGATCCTTCCACCTCCCAGCAGCCTTTCACTTTCATGACGGTCCGGAAGCTGGGGGCGCCGCCCCCGACGGAGGTGGGCTCGCCGGCGCCGTGGCTATACTGCTGCGCTGCATAAACCGCAATCTTCTCCTTGGTGTTGCCGGGCTTGATGACTGCCCAGATGTCCAGGGGCCCCTCGCCGTCTTGCCCGGGGCCGGAGCTCAGCTCGTTTCCCGACACGGGAGAAAGCAGCAGCAACGAACTGGTGAGCATCTTGACTGAGGAAGCCTTTCCATTCCGGCCACGTGCGGCACACGAAGATTCCACAGCTGCCTTTGACGTCAATGTGTTGGCACCGCCGCTGCAGAGGGTGTTGGGGGAGATTACCCCGAGGGGGCGTCTGCTAGCTACGCCACCCCCCAGGGAACACTGCCGACGCATGCTGTGATCGGTCCTCTGAGCCCCCTGCTGGCCGACATGAAGGCCTCTTGTGTTCTCATGGCTTGATTCCAGTTGAAGTTCCTTCTTCTGGAACTTGGGGTATGACTTTAGATGCATGCTTGTGAACCTGGGGAATTTACAGAATGAGAGGCACAGTCACCATGCTGCTTGAGCAAAGCACACTAAAAAACACACTAAAACTAACCAATTATCTGTTTGTGCATAATTTTATGTACATTTCAAAAAAAAAAAATAAAAAAAAATGTCCTCTCTGTCTATTGTGGTCTAGTGTGCACTCTCACACGCAGAATAACATTTGGGAAGGAGCCCATCTGTGACACACAGCAGGCGCTCCCAGAAGCTGATAAGGCGAAACACACCCCGTGCCCGTTATCTAGCTGCACACTTGGCTCCTAGCACCTTTTCTACGGCATGGGAGGGAAACCCCTCTGCCAGCCCTTTTCCTGGCATCGGCTCCCCATAGGAAAACATTTCAGTGGATGATGTGGCCCTGGTGGACACTCCCTGTTCTCCAGTGAGGTAAAACGGGGCCCAATACTTCATCCTACAAGGGGGGGGGGGGGGTAGTAGTTCAGCCTCATCTCATCTAAACAAACCATATCAGTGTGTAAATTGAGAGGATACCTTATTCTGCACACAGATTTTATTTTTTATTTTTTCAAACTATGGGATGGAAAGTACAGTGTAATCCGATCGGTTTATACCTATATATTGTTTTGCTTGGTCAGAACACATCTTGGCAGGGTATTGAATTCCTGCTGGTTCCTACAGAGGAACAGAGTGTCTGAAAATGTACCGTAGTGTTTAGATATGCAAATGTGCAAGATCCAAGGAAACAGCTGGCTGCAAAATGACACCACATAATAGGAAATTATAATGAGTGTCAGTTTGCACTCCAGTATAGCGGCATTGTCATCCGAAGCACGATGGGCACAGAGTAGGTCTGTTACAGAGGCTGGCCATTGGAAACAAGGCTCCGTTTTCTGCAGCTGTCAATGAGCAATGGAAGTACTAAGGAGCCGACCCTGCAGGGACTGTGCAGAATCACTCAGCTGACAGAGGCCCAGGTGCCAGGGACATGAAGGGAAGCTGGAGTCGTAGCAGCGCAGTGCTTATAAGGCATTCCTCAGGCCAGTGTGTGTTGGCGTGTGTGTGTGTGTGGGGGGGGGGCACTTTACTGTAACCAAATCTGGGATGGCATTCTGAGGTTATGGGGTGGGGCCAGCACATATCCTAACACAGCAGGAAGACGGGTGGGGGTGCTGGTCAGCATTAACTGCCAGAAGGTGGTCAGACAAGCTTGAGACCGCACCCCTATGTAAAGGGACACGTGCCAGCACCGAGCAGAGTCAGTGTCAGCCCACTATTAAATCCAGGACCCCACCCCAGAAAACAATAACCTGAAGGGCCACACTCAGGCCACTACACGCAGAGGACTCAGATGCTAATTAGCTTCGTCTCTTCAGCCTGTGGGAGGAAACCAGTGTCCTCGGTAGCACAGAGGTTCTTTCTGCAAGAACATGCAAACTGCAGAAACCCAGAACGGAGGTGGAATTCAAATCTTCTAATCCGGGGCAGAGGGGGGCACAGCACAAACCTCAAGGCAGCGTGTCACTCAGAAGCTACCCACCCTCAATCCTAGGTAACACTGGGATTCCAGGAGTAGAAGATATTTAAGCTGTAGCACAAGCTTATCATGGTTTCGGTCCCCTTAGAAGTTAAAACGACACACCCGTAGGGAGACACGAATGGGGTTACTCAACAACTATAGCTATGATGCAATCAGTCATCTCTGCAGTTCACTGCAGGGAGAGGCAGGCTGGCAGTTATGACAGGCTTGTAAATCCATGACTCACCCATCCCCTTCCCCAGGGACAGGGTACCAACCAGAAATAACACATCAAGACCAGTCTCTCTCTGAAGATCCTGTCTGTCAGTAACAGACAATGATCCAAAATGTTTACTTTGAAGGTGCGCTTATAAGCAAACTACAAAATCAGGCCGCGGCTTCAGATGTATGGACATAAAATCTCTATCCTGCTGGTAAACAAGACATCACGAAAAAGTGTAGAGATGAGCACTGTGTGTAACAATGTATTAATCTCTCTCTCTGTCACACACACACACCTCTATCGTCTTCTGCCACACAGACCCAAAGGATAAAGAATTCCAACAGTGTTGGCAGACTGCAAGCTCACGAGCCAAACAAAGCCAAAAGGATGGGCCAGCACTTCCTGAGCTTACCTCAAACCCTGCTTGCTACTTCTGAGTGCAGAACTACGCGTAAGCAAAGGACGAGGCCTTTCATGCCATACCCAAGAGCGCGGGAGGCAGATTTAAATTAAACAGAGAGCATGCATGTGGGCGAGAGTGGGCTAAATGTGCCAGGGTGGAAGCAGATCTGGACTGTTGTGATGCGTGCCCATCTTTCCAAATGCCCTGATTGGGCATGCAAAGGCAATGCAGAACTGTCCTCAGTATAATTACACAACCTACACCACCAGGAAATCTTCCCCCCCCCCCCCCAATATCAACTCTTTCCCCATTTATGTACACAGAGAAATACAGGTTTTGGGTATATGCTAAAGAAAATGAACCACAAATTGAGGTTGTAAAGGATGCAGCCACCGCAGACAGCCTCAAGATTTCCAGGTCCACAATTCCACAAAGTGACTAAAAAACAGCCTTCTCAAAGCTTAGGCCAATGAGCAGCAGACAGTTGCCACCTGAAACCAAGGCGAGTCCCTGGTGAAGGTCACTGCAAAGACGCCCAGCAGAGGAGCAGGTGACGCGCGCGTTATAGAGCTGACAGCGGGCTCAGGGGCTGACCACGAGGTCTACGGGGTTTGGGTCTGTGTAAAGCCACACAGGCCATCGCTGAGCAGAGACTTCACTGCTTCAGCACCGTCCATTTTAAGTGCGACGTACCGCTACGGCCTGCTGAAACGCTCATCTCGGTCGGCCGTCCATTTTCTAGGGGGGAGACACGGCGACGGGACTGCAGAGGAACAAGATGGTGGGCCCAGTCACATCATCGGAAAGGTCACACCCATCCGGCTCCACTTCAAATCGGTGGAACGCATCGTGTTAACGGGTCCGGCGTGAGGGTGACTCACTGTTAGACGGGCCTGCCCGGAGGACAGCACAAAGGGGCTTTAGCAGCTGCACCGGGGCCCCGCTGGAGCCCAGACCAAAGCCTGGCTCTGCCTGCATCCCTACTGCAGCTCGTGGCCAGTGTGGTCTAACTGCTGCAGGCGTTTTCAATGAAACCGTCTGCTTTCACTGAACCACTTAAGCTAGTGGGTAGTGCAATTTGGGGGGGTGGGGGGGAGACAGCCCCCAGCACTGACCAACGTTACTAAAGTTGTAAATAACTTTCAGAGCACTTCCAGACATGCTGGACGTTCGAGTGCCTCTCGACTGGAAATTGTTCCTGGAAACTGTCCCAGTTTTTCCTTTTAACACAAACACAACAAAGATGGAATTCATTATGACCTCACTAATCTCACCATCCATGGGATCTTTGGGATACTGATATGTGGAAGTCATTTCTTATGACAGCTTGCCATATTGGCATTAAAAAAAATCCAGCAGTTAAATCCATGTCAGGGCTTTTTCTTGGAACAAAAACTGCCACTTTAGCCTACCTATGTTGATTATTGAAATGATTTGAGAAAAAGACATGGAATTTAATATATTTTCTCAATGAATAATACAGACCAATTCAAGAATAATATCAGCAGTAGAACTGAAAGTAGTTTTTTTTTTTTTTTTTTTAAACACACAAAGAAGTTGTATTCACTTAAGTACTATTGTATGTATAAATGAATATGGGTGATATCAGGAAGAGAGCTGAATTTTGTGGGTGGAGAGAGTGTTTACCTCCAGGCTGGCTGCAGGGTGGAGGGCAGTTTCCGTGGTTCCCTGTAGGGGGCAGCTCTGTAGGAAGTCATTATTAATTCACATCTCCAAGGCACTTGGCTCCTCCCTCCAGTGTAACACACTCTTTGCTCAGGCCAGGATCAGGGCAGTTCAGGTATCAGGTTTCCGCTGAGAAGAAAGGGGGGCATTAGATGTGTCAGTGTCGTTGCCAAAACATCAGGCGAAGCAGGCAACGGGGAGACAACCATTACAACACATTAGAGAGAACACAAAATGTGACATTTACCGAGTGAAAGCAGCACACATCTATACCACAATAAAAAGGCATCACTGTGTTCAAAGAATTTCTCTAAAATGACACTGCACATGAAAAACAAGTCTGTTCCCAATTTTACTACTTACTGAAACTGCAAAAGGAACACAAATATTTCCACTGTAGTACACAACCTGCTTAGTGGACACATCCCAAGCTTGAATGCACCGCATCCCACACCGTTTTGTGCCCGACCCCAGCGGTGGTTCTGGGTACAGCCCGTTTGGTGCAGCATAGCAACAGCACAGCCAGAATGTCTCACACTAAATGACAAGTCAGTCAGACTGGGCAACAGGCTAAATGAAACTGGCAGGTTATGAAAATATACAAATAATTTGTTCAGCATTAAACACAGTGAGAAATTTTAAAAAGTTCAGCAAATTAGAATATATAGGCCTAAACGAATTATGGATATTCTCAATCCTGAACGTTAACATTGCAGAATGAATGGTCAGAGCTGCAGCAAAATAGTGCATGCATTTCAAGCAGAAATTTCAGATGCACCATTTCCCCCCTCAGTCCAAAAAGAGCAGGCCTCCACCTGTCAGTCCCCTACACTGCTGCCTAGTGACAGCCCATCTGCTGTTGGAAAGCTGATTTTGCCATAAAAAAAGGCACAAACAGAAAGGCGTCAAGGTCAAAAATACATAGAGATCCCAGCTGCATGATTAGCTGTGCGAGGTCAACTACCACACTGCATATTGCAGTACTTGGCCATTAAAAGCAGACATACATATTGCTGCTGCTATAATCCATGTTTGGCTGTGGAGAGCTGACTTGGGTCTGCTTACATCCAAACACATCGATCGAGGGGAAACATGTGCCTCCGCAGCTACCTGAGCAGCTCCTCTTCCCCTCTTACATAATCCACAGCCTACTTTAATAACAAGAACAGCATGTTTCCACTGAACTCCAGTTTCAGAGCTCGCTAAAGGAACTAGATGCCTAGCACCATACTGGCATCTACTGCTGTGAAGACAAAGTCAATATTTTGTGGACAGCACACAGAAATTAAGCTCTCAAATAAGCACAAATTTAGGTCTCTTTGCACTGCAAGTTTCCCTACTTACTAGGAATATCAAGATTATTGAAACTTTTTCCATCAACACTGTACAAGACATTCACTGTCATAGTTACGGCACACAATTTACAGAAGGGCAAGACACAGATACACAAGTGGGATGTGGAAAACTGAACACTAGGCTTACAGTATTTCACCAAAAACGTGCCTAGAGATTAGCTGGGCTCCCCCACTGTTGATTAACCTGAAGAAAGGGGAGACCAATGTAAAGCAGGACTGTAATGTTTGTTGTGTGCCATTCAGTGCATAATATTCAGTTTGGCATGCATGATAAAACAAACTAATACAATTGACAAGAGTGGAACCTAAACAAGTATATGTTCAACAAGGAAAACGTCACGCTAACTGAAGCTGTGAGTTGAGTGCACTAGGGCTGGTAACAGTCACTCACAAATGAGCAGTTTGAGAACATTTCGGTTACCCAATAAATTACACCATTCCCAGAGAGAGTACGTGATATGTAGTTGGAAACGCATCCAACATGGTACCTGATCCGAGATGATCATCTGATTGCGTGTATGACCAAAGCAAGTTAGTCTCCCTATGGCATAAGGCAAGTTTACAAGAAAGAGGTAAAAAAAAGCTATGTAGATGCGCTTATTGCTATGTATACCCAGCAGCAGAGATTGAGAGCATTATAAGAGTTAAGCAGTTATATTTATTTTGATTAAGTTTTAGAAATGCATGTTTATAAAATCCTAATATTCTGTTAGGCTGTATTAGACACGTTGACATCTGTTCTCATCTTTGTGTGTGTGTGTGTGTATATATATATATATATATAATTTATTTTGA
>JAABNY020000025.1:4543815-4574595 GCA_015164015.2 Brevimyrus niger
TATATAAATAAAATACATTTCAAAATAAATTGTTTCTTGCTGTACCAAATTGTGAACCCAAAAAGCACGGTTCATACCAAACCATGAACCTGTGGACCGTTACACCCCTAACGCAGAGTTAATGCCACGAGTCACAGTACTGCTACACACCTGAAAAGCTGAACTTTGAGCAGGTGTGAATCTTGTAGTAGGACTCAGGCCCTCTGTAATAATAGAAAAGGCTGCAATATAGAGTCAATGGCATCGAAGTTGCAGTTACTAACACTGAACAAACAAGGACAAAAAGCCTTTTGCGACAACCAAGACTTCATCCTGTTGACTACTGAACAACCCAGAGCAGATATGAAGGGTGAAACACAAGCATTGGCCAGCAGTGGAATGGAGATCATGTCAGGCAAAAACACAAGCATCCCTTTACTCCCATTCCCTTTCTGAAGACAATACGGCAGCCAGGTCAGCCATGAAGTAGAGGCTGGACTTTTGGGGTAGCAGGGTTATTTTGTGGGCCTGGACTACAAGTTGGACTGGTGTGCCAAACAGACAGGCCCCAATATGAGCCATCCCACACTTCCCGAAACACTGGATATAACAGTCAGTACTCTTACATGCACACTAAGGAAATCAAATTATTGTGTTAGTCCAACTAAAACCGGACTTTTAAAAGTCCATATAAACATGTTGGTCTGACTAAAACTGTACCAAATTGAATGTCTTGTAGTTCCAATGCAATGGGAAGTTGATTTACTCCTGCATGTTTATGCTCAATCGCACTAAACTGGTCTAGGTGCTCTGCGGATGCTCCTCAGTTTCCCCCGCTGGGCTTTGACCCAGAAGTAACAAGAAGCTGGTACACAGTAGAAACTTGGAGAATAGCAGAGGACAGGACAAAGTGTGATATTAGTACAAACAGCGGATGTTATGCACATCCAGTTCTTGCATTACTAGTCAGCTAGTTAACATCAGGCTTTTTCTTACCTTCAATTTGGTCTTGATATTATAGCACAGGGAGCTTGTCTCACAAACATTTTTACTCTGTCAAAGGGGGGGGGGGGGGAAACTCGGCAAGTTTCATGATTTTAATGATTATTCCTTTTCAAGATTATCTAGTATATGTTTGGGGGAAAAAAAAATCAGTTTAAAAAGTTCACCTCTACTGCTTTTTGCAGGACCATTGCATGCATTCTGAGAATCACTTTCATCCTTACTATTAAATCACTCACATGGGTTCGTGAGAAATTTGTTGAGCTCCTTTTTTGCTTCAGAAATACCCCGGTATTTATTACAACAAAATCACATGCCGATATATTAAAAATTTCCAATACTGTGTTGGCATAGTGACTTGCACAACACTATTATTTTATGCAATGCTGATCTTGTATCTGTTCTTACCGAATTAAAGCATGCGTCACAAAATTTGTCCAGGCGTCCAATACTGTGTTTTTTTTTTTACATCTGACATAATAGGTCACCCAGAAAATGCCCAATACTAAAACAGGAAGGAGCCATATCGCCACTTATTGTAGTGGAGTCAGACATACTTCAGTCAATAAATCGGCTCCCTTCCCATGCATGTATACTGGGACAAGGACCATAGTCCAATTAAACTGCCAAGACTAACTAAAACTGTAGCTCGACTTGGTACGTTTACATGCACAGCTAAGAATTTCTCTAAATCAACCCAACCAGAAACTGAGCTGTTCTTCATCCACACTACAGCATGGCATACATACCCCTTAAATGTGCCACTACACCCTAAAACATGCGCGTTTTCTTGCGTGTTTCCATGAAATGCAGCACTGTGTGGGCTCCATGCACATACATCTGCCTCCTTCCTGCAACCAATTGAGGACAAACCCAGACAGACACCTTAAAGGTTTCAACTCAGCAGCTGCTACCAACTGCCCAAGGGAGCTTCTGCTTCCCTGCTTAAACACCCACACCAACCAGGAAGGAATAAAAATGAAGCATGTCTTGCAGCTGGCCAATAAGCAGCCAGGGTCCTCACATGCCTATATATGGCAGAGATAATCAATAGTAACCTCTGCTGCTCTGTGAGGCACTGAAATTTCCTGGAGCACCAATCTAGCACACCACCTGCTACAGAGGTCAGAACTACATAAGACAGAGTGAGGGGGGACTCCTGTGCCTCAGAGTAGTTTGTAACATTATAAATCCAATATTGGTGATCAGTACTTAGATCAGGTATCAGCCATAGGTGATCAACCCATGTCCAATATTTTGTTTTCAGCAGTATGTAAAAAGATCAAATTGATTTACACAAGAAATAGGAGTTAACAAATCACGTCAGCTCTCTTATTTCACGTTTTCACAGCATTCGAGTTAAACACTAATGCCGCCAGTCAGTCTCTTTCCTACTCAATCAGTGCAAGCGCATTGATTTCTGTATGCTGTGACATCACATGCTTATCCTTTGCAGCAGAAGGAGCAAGAACTTCACATAAAAGGGTGACAAAATGAGACTTGCATGCTTGCAAAGTGATGCAACATGTCCGCAATCTAGAAACATTTTATGCTCGAGACAACTAGTACCAGAGCAATCTTCGTAAAAACAAAAGTTTTGAGAGGTGGAAGTAGCATTTGGTGGAAAAATCCACTAGGGGAAAGCGCACGCAATTGTACGAAGAAATAAACCAAGAGGGCATCATGCTACAAAACCTCCGAAAATGCCTGACATTTCCAGCCAATACGGGTTAATTCTTTGCAACAGGAAAGGCCGGTGCTAGCAAGGGGGGAGGGGCCACAAACAATATCTGGGCTAAAACTCATGTTGGAGTAAGGGAGGTATTTAAAATTTGGTAGCCTAGATCCGTTTCCAAAGGTGCAGACTTGCCCAGCTAATCCAATCAACATAGGAATGCCAGAAGGGTGACAGAGCTCTGTCAAAATCAGAATATTTACAAGCACCCAAAAACAAGTCATCACTGCCATCAAACCTTCCCTCCTACCAGGGGAGGTCAAGCTATGCCACCAACAAAAAGCACACAAGTTTTCCTCCCTCAGTCTTATTAGCAGAGCACACATTTCACATACATGCTAAGTATATGGACAATGAGGATTCTGATTTAAAAACCATTCAGTAGCCCATTTCAACCCCCCCCCCCACACACACACACACACAGAAAATACCCTCTGGCTCTGAAACTCAAGGACAGAGGGGCTAGCCTTACTTGGCAGTAAGCATTACTACACTGGACACCCATGATTCTCAATTACAAACAGCCTGTATACAGTAATGCTTACAATGCATTTAAGGTTGTTGATCAACTTCAGATGGTAAAGGTACACAATCATGTCATTGCAGATTTAAAAGGACACCATAGAGGCCACAGAAAAACTTGAGTGTCATTTCTACACTAGCTAGTGGTAATTTCACCAGTCAAAATAGCAGGGAAGAAGCAAGAGGCCCTTCAAGTTTTGGAGCCCAGACCAAATTAAGGTTATACTCTGACCACTAGAATCGAACATGTTCTCATCTTTCACATAACGCACCAACCTTCAAACAGCAGCCTGGGGGAGGGCACACCTAGTATGTTTTTCTGCCACTATGAGCATTGGGGATTCACAAGCAACATGAAAATAAAGCAGCAAGCACAAACCTGGCATTACACCTTACACTCTCCGTACAACACACATAAATAACATTCTATAGCTTTTTGAGTCTTACAAAAAAACATTTAGTCACATTTCAGTAAAAAAAAATCAGATAAGTATTAAACATTTTTTTAAAAAATCTCACAAGGTTGTCTAAAACTCTATGAACCTGAAAACACAGAACAAATTAAATCGCCCAACCAATTTAATGAAGGACTGCAAACATCAAGCCTACCAGACTACTGGCTAACAACCATTGCTTTTACAATAGGCCTATCACCAAAAAAACTGACAAAAATAATTTGAAATAATTTAAGGAGTACTGGTGAGAAAGAAGCCAGATTTAGGCTCGGCACACCGCAAAATGTCTCACAATGAAACCACTCTTACCCCCTTCCATTAAGAGATTGCCTGTCAGTGAAAGTAAAGACAATTTCCAGCTTGATCTGATTGTATCATTGATATGTGCTTCTACAGATGCCTGCATGGAACTTAAGGATCAAATCAGGCACAAAAACAAACACCCAAACTGAAGCACACCTCACATAATTGTACAAGTACAGATGTCACGATAATGAAATTTTAGTTGACAACTGACACACAAATAACTGAGATTCACAATTTGTCTTTCATAACACCATTATAGTGTTAGCCTTATAAAAGTTTAGTAATATGCAAGCACCTTATGTACCAATTAGCATAGCATGGATCATAAATACATAGTATGTTTACCTTATACTTTGTTAAAAAAAAAGAACCAAGAAGCTAAATGCCTCAGGATAATCAGTTGGTGGTGTCGCTACACAATCCAGACCACCTGACTAATTTGTACTTCCCACCTCTGCATATGCACAACATTTGAACATGCATATCTGAATCATCATAGTCTGAATGTAAGTGAACGAAAGAAAGTCCAAACTTTGGCTACCTTATCCAGCTAAGCAAGAAATCTGGCTTTGTGAATCAAGATACAGGCCCTTGGTGTTCATGATTCCGCTGACTGAAAGAAATCCGTTCTCTTTGCTTGTTATTTTGAGCATTCAGCCTAGTCATCCATTTCCAGTTAATCTAAACAGTGTTGGGAAGGCCACTTCTCAAATGTAATAGGTTACAAATGACTAGTTACCATGTTAAAATGTAATTAGTAATGCAACCATTTTGATTACTTTATCAAAGCAATGTAACGCTACGTTTGACTACTTTTTTTTAGTACTATTCTAACAGATATTGTAAAGTGAGCAATAAAGCTGTAAAGTCCCAACAACTTTTCTGACCAGCACTGTCTGGAAACATGCCAAAAAGGACATTTCTACATGGTGAAAAGATGCCAAGCAACAAAAAAAAAGAAAAGAAAAGAATATTTGGGCGTATCCTCTTTGTAATCACCAGCATCTAAATTTAGCGAAATTTTTTTGTTCAGTGTAACAGATTATTAATTTTGTAATTTAACTATATTAAACGCTAGTTACTCCCCACTACTGTACCTATATCTGAAATAGAAATACAAGCTAATATCAGGTGAAATGCATATTTTGCATTTGCTCCAGCCATATTTACACACTCCAAATCAAAAACAAGGAAAAAACATTTATCTGGTTGTTTGTCCAGCTGGCTAGTTTGTTGCACCATAAATAGTGGCAGCTGTCAGGGACAGTCACCCCATCACAACTGGAGTACCTAACAATACAAGTGCAGGTGCTATACAGAGTTTATTAAACGGGGAACACAAATCATCTAAAACCAGAATATTCCATTTTGGGCTGGTGGAGACCACTCACAAACAGTCCACAAAATGAACCCATTGTCATGTGAAGAAATATTAATGGATCAGGCAGGGCTATAAAAGTGTCATAAAAAAAAAGTCAGCTCAAATCCAGATCAGGCGATTATGTAATAACTGCGAGAGGCCTACATACAAAGACAGCATCGCATTCAGCAACTCACAACTTCGAGCTTCATGTTGATGAGGGATGATTTCAGAACACAGAAGATCATGACTACACTATAATACAGCAAGTTAACATGTTTAAGGCCATAAACAGCAATAAAAGGCCTTTGGAGGTGGAGCTCGGAATAAATTTTACTGTACTTCTTGGGACAGGCCCCGGCTTCTCTACAACACAACAGGTAACCATTGTGAAGATTAAGTGGACTGATGCACAAATACCTGTCTGCAGAACAAAAGAGACTTAGCAAATGAAAACAGGCAGGATACACTCTGATGGTCCCTCCAAGCTACCGGCCCAAGTAAATGAGTAAATGCAACACCCAAGTAAAGGGCCATTGTGCCATCTCACACCGAGAGTCATTACCCATTCTGACCAATAAAAAAAAAAAAAAAAAGACATTTACGCCCCCTCCCCAGCATTCAAACTGAATGACAGATTCTACACCTGGGATGAGAAGTTTCACGCCTATATGATAATTGCTCCGTCGATGATGTGGATGGAGCATAAGAATGGCTGCATAGCCTGCTACACAAAAGTAATGGATACTGACAGGAAACAGAAATGGAGAAATGAAGCTAAAGACAGAGACCCAGCTCTGTGAAAGGTCCCCCTGTTGAGTTGCGAGAAACCAAAACAACTTTCCACTGCTCTGTAAACTGTCTGAACTAACACCTGGTAGCCAGAGTAGTCACCTTCTCCAATCTCCTTTTCCACAGCATTTTAGTTTGCATAAAAATTTCTGTAATTTATAGGGAGCCGTAAACAGCAAGCAAAAACCAGACCATCCACAAATAAAGTTATCAATTGTCCCTTTATAAGGCTGTCTAGTGACGTGACTAGTCTAATGGTTCCAATTTAACAAGGACTAAAAAAATATTAGCACAGGGGTCAAGGTTTATTTTGTCTTCTCCTCAAGCAGACTGAAACCACACAGAACACACCTAAGGACTACACACCTCTCTGTACTTTCCGCAGTGAGTAGTGAAACAAAAGGGATTTATTTGCCTAGAGCAGGAAGAATTAGGCCAGAAGTGCAATAAAGATACGAGGATAGTACAGAAGCCAATCAATTGATGGCTGAAAGCCCAGTAGATAAGATTAAAAGTACTATGCTGATGGTCAGTATGGTGAAGAAGTACAAACAAGACGTGTTATGAAATTTGCAGTTTAAGGCGAGTTTCAGACACAACCACAATTCAGACACCAGCTAGGCAGAATGCTGTTTGCAAATCACTGGATAACCTAGATTAAGGGTTCCCTGGTCCATGAACCAGTACCGGTCTATAGCCAGTATTCCATGGGGCTGCAGAATGTTGGGGGTTTTGCAGAGGGGGCAATTAATTTCTAAAAATAAGCTAATATTTTCAAATTTTCAACCCATCACATTCATGTGTTATGTTTGCATGTGAAAAATGTGGAAACCATTAACCTTATGAAATCCATCAGCATCTCTCCCCTAAACATTTTACCAGTCTGAGAATTTTTTGTAAGACAAACCAGTCTGCAAATATCAAAAGGTGTGGAACCCCTAGCTTAGACAGAGCATTCTGATTTTTTGGCACACCTGTCACCCGAGGTCTCTACCAGAGGGCAAGACCCTGCTGCCTGCACATGACTCCAGACAAACTGCACCATTGTACAGAACCTGGGAGGAGGGCACCTGTTGAATGCATCATCACTGCAATTTGAAAAACAGGGGGAGAGGGAGACCCTGCACTACAACTAGACAATCTGAAGACAGGACCTCATAAAGACCAGAAAGGAACGGGATGACATCATCCATACAGCAGGCGCACAAGTATGTCTATTGTTGGTTTGCTGCAGCATCCACCACCTGGGAACATTTGCTCCAGAACACATCCCCCCCTTCACAATTAGAAAAGCAAGACTACATACTCTATGCCAGTGGTGAGATCAGCATCTTATGAGAACAGTAAACAAATAGCTGTAGCTCCATGAATCATGCAGACATTTCAGCAGCTTCACCCTGCAATGTGACAGACAGGGACATCTATTCGCTAAGAAACTAGTAGTGCCATGCGGTAACCACTTTTGAAAATAAAATTGGTAAGACAGTGCCTCAAAAAGTCAAAGATACATTCCATAACCGGCCATTGCATTGATGAGCAAATAACCCAAGACCACTCGATTTAGCAAAATGCAACACCTTTCTACTGATAAGTGCCAAACGAATCCTCTTTCCACACTTGAGTGATTCCTGAAGCCTTCCTCTGACGGATTTGTTAAATATTGCCCAGGCTTGAGTTCAAAGTTTGTCTGGGAAATGGGCTTTGTACCCATCTTGAGTGCAATAACCGTTACAAGACTGCAGCAAGCAGATGTCTGCATTTACAAAACGGCTGCCTCACAGTGAGATAAGGGGTTAACCTAAGGAAGACCAACAAGACACCTGGAGACCAGACAAAGCACAGCAGGTAGATAAGCCAGGCCAAAACATGTTTGTAGACACCATCCATTAAATTGAAAAAAAAAAAAATAATAATATATATGTGTCTTATCAGTCAACCCCACCATAAAAAACGTAGATCATTTGGGCATTTCAGCGGCCGTCCACTCCCCATCTAATAATGAGTTAAATTACTAGTCATCCAAGACAATAAAAAGTTTCCACCTTGAAAATAACCTATGATCCATCACTGCAATTAGGTACTATATGGAGTTCACAAGTTCATTAATAAAGGACAGTTAGCCAAACTGAACAATGTCTCACCCCCGATTTTGCACCATAATGGTCCGTTATGAGGCTTTTAAAGCACCCTTCGTTGCGTCGCAATATTGGTATCCAACTTGGCTTTAAAATAATCTTACCCATGTCTCATACGTCCATTTCAAAACAGATGCACAAAACACTGAACTTGGCGGAGAGCTGCTACAGGCGCTAGTCGCACGATTTTTAAAACGAGTTTATACAACTGTGTTTTAAAATAAATCAGCTTCTCTCTTTTCCAATAAACCAGCTAGTTACAACTGTTAGTCGCCCAAACTGGACCCCAGACTTGCTGAGCAGAAAGGACGCCTCCAGTATCACCGCAGCGTTAGAGAAACGCAAGCTATGAAAGCGCCCTGAAACACACCTAGCTGTATGTTGTAACAGGCACGATGCGGCTGTCACGTTAAGCGTACACTACAGTTACTAATGAAAAAGAAAACATGTCTTTAAACAATAAAAAATTAAAAAGGCACCTCCGTTTTCCCCGACGTGGTTTTTCCCGACTTCTCCCGTCAGAAACATAGGAGCTAGGTGCACACCTAGTTAGCATTGGCTAACCAACCAACGACGACTCTTAAAGCGTTTTAAATACCGAAACACGCACACTAAACGGATGTCAGCGACGAAATCGCAAAGTATATACAAGAACCTTAATGGAAAGGGAAAACAAGCATACCATATAAACCCCAGTTCCAGCTGACCCGCAGGGGAAAGAAGTCGGAAATGGACGGTTTCGGTGCCACCAGCTGCGGTTTCCAAGCCCAGCAAAAACGTCCTGTCTTCTGACTAGTCGAACGTGTTCCGGAACGTCGCCATGGTCTGCACTTTTCATAAAAATGCGAAAACGTCTTAAGAACCGAATGTTATCGTTTCGCTTAACCTCGTCCACGGAGTAATCCTCCAATACCCCTAACTGCTCTCTACATTGCGAAGTGAACTACGTATCGCCACTTCATATAGCACGCAGCGTTCTGACGTCCTTTGTCGGGAACGCGCACGTACAGCACGAACGGAGAAGTGGGGTTGAGTAGCTTGCTGTCCTTCAACCAAAAGAGTTAATTTCCAAAAAGTATTCATTCTGTTCGTTTATTTGTCGCTTCTGGTACTCTGTTCCAATTCAGTGATACTGAGCTAATAAATACAACAGATTTAATTATTACTGAAGCTCACCGAATTCGTGAGAATTCAATTGCCACATATCATCTGTATATTAAAATATGCAGATAATAACTATTTTACCAATTGTTGCAAACACTGAAGCTTCAAAATATACTTTTAATTTTTTAGAACAAAATTTTGGAAGAAAAATAAATAAAAACACATGCATTCATCGTAAAGCAAATAGATTGCTTGTGGCGTTCATAATGAATATTATTTGTTTTCGTAAAAACACATTTCACTCCGGCAGATAAAATCCGAAAGGCATGCACACATGATCATCATTAGTTGACAACACGTTTGTCTGAATACACCGAGTAGTCGAGTGACCTGTGTTTACGGAGTTTACACGTGCTCTGTGCACAGCAACACCAGCATTTCAATAATTTATCCCCGTCGTCTCGAGTTTCTCTTAGGAATATCATCTGCTCTTTCCATCGTTAAAAATACATGAATGACCTGCCAAGAGATACTTTGCATCGCTTCCTTCTCTTGACTTGGATGTCAAAGAAATATCCCACCCCAGTTTGTGCAGAGGAATGTAATGCTGAAGATTTGCAATGATTTTCCTCTATTGTAAGGAATTACCTGTTTGCAGTAAGAGGTCCTTATCGTAGTATCAGGGCAGCCTTGACGTTTGTGAAGGTCAAATTCTAAATACATTCTGTATAGTTTTTCCTCATTTATGTTAAAAAACTTAACCCTTTTGTATGCCTTTTATCTCTGGTGTACTTATGCCATTGCTTGGCTGCACTATCCAGGTCATGGTGTAGGGACATCTGTTTCCCCAGGTGAGAGGAAGTCAGACATGCAGAATGTAGGATGCATGGTTCCTGTTGGGACTGCTGTTAGTCATGTTTTTACATGTCTGCACTTCCCCCACAGTGAGCAGGAACTGAGGAGTTCACCAACTTGAGCAGAAATGTGGAGGATCCTACTAACAAGAGAAAAGGGTAATTTAAATTGTGACTTAATAATTCAGAAAATAACATAGTGATTAGCATAGGTTATTATTATTATCCAGCTCTGTGCCAAATAATCTGATATACTGGCTTTACACAATGTTTACTTACTTTGTATTTAAATCAGTTATTGAGATCTACTTTTGTTCACGTTACAGCTGATTAACTCATTCAAATCAATGAAAACTGAGTTTACGTAAGACAAGAGTCCTAAAAATCTTAATCACGAGAATTTCACAACACGCTGATTTGATGCTTAGGGTTCATTTTGCTGCCACTGTGGCACCTATTTAAGGGAGTATTACAGATGCATTTGAAAACTTACTAGATCCAGACTCACAGGCCTGTTCTGTACACAAAAAGCTGTAGCCAAAGTATTGGAAGGCCTGAACATAATTGCCACTATTTACTGAGTGTGTGAACATGATTTTATGAGTGTACGTCATTCTTTCAAGAGCACACTTGTTAATTGAAAGACTGCAGGGCTCAAGTAATATTCTATTTCAATGCAAAAGTTTCAGAAAAACACTTTCAGAATTACCAACATGTGTTTTAAAAAGAACTTCATGTTCCTTGGGTGAAAATGGCAAAAGCGTAAATATGAAGGCAGCATGGTGCTGCAGTGGATTTCACTGTTGCCAGGGACCTGGGTTCGACTCTCTGCCATGGCTCCACAGGCTCTTTCTGTTTTGTTGTGGGGTTTTCTCCAGGTACTCTGCCCCCCCCCCCCACCACAGTCCAAAATCATGCTGAGGCTGATTGGAATGACCAAATTGCCTGTAGGTGTGTATGAGTGAGTGAATGGTATGTGTGTGTGCCCTGCAATGGCCTGGTGCCTCATCCTGAGTTGTCCCCTGCTTTGAGCCAGTAGCCTCTGGGATGGGCTCTGGATCTCCCACAACCCTGCATAGGACAAGTGGTTGCAGAACATTATGAAGAAAATGTTTAAATTGTGACTGAAAATGTAGCATTTTAATGAAGCCATCTCTTTGTTACGTATGTACACGCACAATAATGTTATAACCATGAACCACATACAACAAATGTTGCATCTGTATGTAATGATGTTTATTAATTTAAACATGTAACACCAACATCATCTCAAAATACACATTTACATACAGAATACAATTGCAAAGTATTAATCATTGTATTGTGGGGGGGGGGGGCAGTACATGGCTGTATGAAAAAGATACTAATTTGGTGTTTAATTACTGTCAAGTTGGGCTAGTCTTTAACGTTTGTCCTTTGGGTAACATACACTATGTGGCTCCCCGAGACTTATTAATTTCCTCTAATAACCCCGCTATCTTATCTTGTTTGGTAAAACACCTATGGTAAAAATAGCTATACTAACTGTAAAGTTATAGCACCACCTAGTGTTATTGCATTGGAAAAGCGGATAAGAATGACTAAGAAGAGTAAATACTTGATGGAAGGTTTAAGCAGGGCCGTTGTAAAGAGGGAATGGGGAACTTAGGACAGTTGCAGGGCCCTGAAATATTTGGAACATAATTTGATTGGTCTGAGTTGGGGGCCCAACATGATATGCTGTCATGGGGCCTAAAATCTCTAGTGGTGCCTCTGGGTTTAAGGCAAGGTGTTCATGCTGATACCCAAGAGAGTGGCATCATTATAGATGCCGAGATGATTGATGGAGTCGAGCTCCTGGATGCGATGCTTGAACTCGAACAGGTAATCGCCGTTCCCTGTCACCTTGAATTCACTATCGGTGCACAGGATCTTCAGCTGTGAAGGTGAATGGACACACAGTATCATCCCAATGGCCTTTGGTGCTCCCAGAAACACACTGGAGAAGCGGGCATTTGGTACAACTGCAGCACAGACATGCACACAAAGTGTTCCCCACAAAAATGAAAATTCTCAGAAAGTGGTGGAAAAAAAGCGATTTAACAGCATGACTGCATTCTGACTGTGTTCATCTGGTTGTGACATGAATGTCAGAACGTTTTTTTTTTTTTAAACCACAGCAGATTGTTTTAATGATTTTCTTGTTTGAATATTGAGTCCAGTCACCCAAAGACCATAGCCGGCAGTTCTGGCATGGTCCTAGTTTTCATACTTGAACTGCAGGAGGGCTGCTGTGGTCCTGCTGGCACCTGCGTCTCGCTCTTATGAGTCTGGCAGGGAGCAGACTGGTGTATCCCGGAAACCTACCAGAATGGTGTCTGTCTGCTACTCATGCTAGCTCATCTACCCCCTGCAGTGACTGGAAGTGGCAAAAATCAGAAAGGAAGCTAGTGGGAAAACAACAAAGGTGTAGTATGGTGGCTGAGAGCCAGAAAAACCCCTTTATTTTGTATGTGCTCTAAAATACATATGTTTTAAGTTAATACTAGTTTTGTTGAATGGCACTACAATGCCTCCAGCCTCCATCCTGTTTTTGTCAAGTAGGTTTCAAAAAGAATTTCACCAGGCAAAATGAATTTTAATAGTATTTCGTAAGCAGTGCTTGGCCGTCAGTTACATGGTAACGACTTCGTACCCCTAGGAAGTCACAGGCATCCAGAGGGTACTTCAACCCTATGCTGCCAGGGATATGTCGGGCCCCCCCACCCAACCCCCAGTAGGACAAGCAGTATATATGCATAAACATATACACATGCAGAGTATCAGTATAAATTCTGACATATTTAAAACATTAGGTACTTGCTGTGGGTCTAGTTTTAAATAAAGGAGAAGATGATTTTAAGTTATTACACACAATCCGAAGCTGTAGGGCCGTGAGAACCGGTAGATCTGTAGGCTCGACTCTGCCGGCGCAGTCGCGCTCTCTGCGTTTACCTCAAAGGGATCCCCACGGGCAAAAGGGAAGCAGGTCAGCTCTCGCTCCACTGTACCCCACTCGCCAGACACCAAGGAGTTACGTATGAGCTTCTGGCCACCATCATCGGTGAAATGAATCTTCATGTGCATGGCGATGTCCTCCCCACGGCACAGGTCCACCGTGAACCTTTTCGGCGAGACAAAAACTCCTCAGTGCCTTTAGTCTCTTTCGAAAATAACGGTGCGGTTTGGCATGAATGAGTTATTTACCACTTCAGTCAATGCAAAAGAGCTGTTAAGACTTGAAAAATGATATATCTTTCATATACTCTGTGTATGTATGAGTACCATGACATAATGCATGTACTACTGTGAATTTTATGTAGTAAAATAGTTATGCTTGGCACAGTGATGAACAACAAATATGAATTGTACATGTGCAAGGTTGCAAAACTGGTAGAAATACGTACAATTTGCAGAAGATTAAAATTCCTCCAGGACTTAAAATGTTTCCCTCGGACATTCCTCGCTGTGTTAATGATGTGCTAGTTTTTCCACTTTCCACTATACTGCGCTACCCATTCCCATGTGATTGTTTCCTACATATGTATTAAATATGTATTCATGAGTAATCACCATTCCATTTCAGGCAACTGTAGTTTGTTGCTGAAATCCAATGACTGGGTTCTGAGATCATACACAATTAAGGATATAATGGAATAATGCAATAGTGATTTTTAAGACAAAAGGTACTTTTATGTGCCAGGAAACAAATATATGACCAACATGGAACATTCTGTACATTTGGCGCTGGGACTATTGGACACTCATGTTTTGTGTTTCATTAAAAACCATAATCTAACCATAATTTATCCTAATTATCGGAAGCAGATGACCATAATTTACATTTTGTCACACTTTTCATTTTGACCTCTCAGAGTTATATTAAAAACATTTCCATTTCTGTTTGGTCTGGCTAATATAGATGGTGGTCCTAACAGGTTTTACTGGTTTTACTAAATTTCTGTGTGTTTGCATGGCATGTTTTCATTGGCCAGGAGTCAGCTGACCGTGCATCTGTTGTGAGGGTCTCAAGGTACTAAGTGTAATTCGATGTGTTGCCCATTTGACTGTTTATTTATTTGTGAGGTTTCAGCTGGCATAGAAACAGTAAACAATAAGGGCACTTTGACACAAAGCTAAATGCAAAGTATCCGAGCACTGCCTACAGACAGTGCTTTTGTCAAGCTCTTGTTTGAGATTCAGTATAGCATTACATCCAGTTACCCACGTCATGTGAGTTTGTTTGCATCTTTGACAATACACTACAGGACTGATTTGCAAATACTGTAAAGCTCCAGGTTGACATTCCAGGTATATTTAATTTATGTACTTCTTACTTTATTGTGATATTTTCTCATACAATTCATACCTAACTGTATACATGAGAGTTTAATGTAATTAAGATGGCCACCTTCTGCATGTTGATTACTTAATGTTTTGTTGTCTTTCCCTAGCAAAAGCAGCTATTTGAACAGGGCATAAGATGTGGATTAAAAAAACAAAAAAACAACAACAGTATGAATAAAACAACAAAAGTAACAAAATCCTGTAATTATTTGCTATATCACATTACCAGGTATTGTGTAGACAGGGTATGTTAAACACATACACTTCCTGTGTGAGTTTGTAGGTATGTCTCATAATAAGGTAAGTGATACTTTTTTTCACAATAAGGGGGCGTGTTTCATACTGACGTATTGGCGTCGGGGTTGAACTGCCCGGTAATGGTGATGAGTAGCTGATCGTAGCATCCCCTCGGGAGGTTGGTGTCATATGGCACAGTCTGAGAAAAGAAGAAGCCTCTTCAGTGTGGAGCCTCACTCTCTCCACGCGTCTGTCACTGGAATTCCTACACCAAGGGTCTCACATCCATTAACGCTAATGTGATATTTCTCCTGACCAGGAATATGGTTTTTACTTGATTGATAGCGTTATATTAGGGTGACCATATAATTCATGTCAGATAGTTTACTTTGAACTACAAAAAAACTTTAAGACTAGAAGGCTCATGTGCTTGGATAAACAGTTTAGTTTGTTTCCTTGATTGAAAGACTCACCCTCTTCTTTCACAACAATGTTTCCTTTCACATGCGTGATAATATGAGCAAGAGGTCAGTGCTTATGTGAAATCCAGATTCTTTTAATTAAAATGTTGATTTACAAATCCTGTCCTAGCTCAAAGTTTCTGGGATGGCATGGATTTTCCGGTTACCTTAGTTGTCTTGGTTTATGTTTGTGATTTCAAATTAGCATAACATGCGAGATATGAGACTTCTCATTGCGATCTTTGGGATCCTTGATTTTTAAGTCCAGTCTTACCCCCATGATTTTAATACAGCTACTAACTCTCTAAAAGATCTATAATAAAATTGTTTTACAAACCGTTTGAATTAATGAACGCCCTTGTATCTCCTTCTTACCAGTGGTGGGCCAATGAATGACTGGTCAGATGGGGGGTTCTGATCCGCCCAGTCAGATTGCTCGGGGTCAGTCATGTCAATGCCCTGTTCGGAGGAACACCATCAACCACAGTCAAAGGCATACGAGTCAGCCAGCAATAGGTATTAACGATGTCAGTATATCTTGCGCACAGAATGGAATGCAACAAAAGTAACATGTAAGCCATGACATGATATACTGTACACTGCAATTTGTTACAGTAAGCTTTAGTAATACACTACATGGACAAAAGTATTATGACCCTTGGATATTACACCTACAGGAACACTCATGACAGCACGTTCTAAATCCATAGGCATCAATATAGAGTTGGTCCCTCCTTTGCAGCTATAACAGCTGCCAGCCTTTCAGGAACGCTTTTCACAAGATTATGGAGAATGTCTGTGGGAATTTTTGCCCATTGGTACAGAAGAGCGTATTGTAAGATCACGCACCGATGATACATGTGAAGGCACAGTCATGCTGGAATAGAAAAGGGCCTTCCCCAAAGTATTCCCACAATACTGGAATCATAGAATTGTCCAAAATGTCTGGGTATGCTGAGAGTTCAAATCAGGTCACTGCAAATGCAGGTCACTATGTAGCATGTTTTGTGGCTTTTACTTTCTTCAATCCTTCACCTCATTTTGAGTGTCTTTTTGCACCCAGATACCAGAATGGACACGTAGGCATTTAAAAGGACATTGGGACAGATGGAATAAATATAAAACTGTTGCTATTTATATCCATTTCCTCTTTTTATCTGCAAAATATAAAAAGTAATTGTCAACATATCATGGACCTTTCAATATGTACTATGTACTATGTTTAATACTATGCTATATTGTATGATGTTCCAAAAGAGGCAGTGAGTGTCATTTTAAATCCATATCCAAGAAAATAAATGTATAATGTATATGATACACTTTATGCTTGTTTTGCAATGTTTAAATGTGCACTGTTCTGACTAATGTTCCATATTATGACAGGAAATAATTGTTTTTTAGAACAAAGTACCATCAGTACAAAAAAAATTGGAATCCAACTATCTGACTGTAACTCCAGCCTTTTCACCCTAATTGCCTCTCTCACAAGTCATGAAATGAACCCAGCATAGTTCCTTGTTTATAATAATTCTTATGTCTTTTAATGTTTTGTCAAAATTTCCATTTTTTCAAAAAAAGCAAACACAAGACAGTCATAATATCCGGCATATCTGCATATTGCAAACAGCACAGGAAAAAGAAGACGACGGCAGCCGTTGCTGCTAGGAAGCTACACTCTGTTCTGTGTGCCAGAAAGAAAATTAGAATCATCGTGATCATATATGATCTCGGATCACGCTTTGACTGGAATCTGACATGACTAAGTAAGCACTGTGATTTATCTTTATGTCCAAATCAGTGCGTCACTGCTAACAGGAGACATACAGTCTTTTATGTTCCCTCACCAATATTTTGTGAATGAGACTATTGATATTTCCCCCCGCCTCCCTGCACTGGAACCTGTCATTCATTCTGCACTTAACCCCCCCCCACCCCCCATGCCCACTAACAATCCCTCCTATTTACATATTTATTCAGCTCTCATCTACCTGATTGACTGCAATTTTGCACAGAAGACTGTAATCATTGTTGCACTTTACGTCACTGTGTCCATGTTTAACCGCCCTGTGTGCCTTAATTGTCCCTTTGGGATAAATAAAGTTTTTAAATTGAATTGAAATTCAAATTTTAATTGAATTTGAATTGAATTGATTTTCATGACATTTTTAGTACAGCATATTTTCTAGGGAATAAGCAGGTTGTCATACTACTGAATGAAGGGTGGAGAGGGAGGGTTTCACTGCTGCTTTGCAGAGCACTCCTCACACAGTGAGTTTTTATGAAAAGCATCTAGCTTTAGTTAGAAATTAGCCCATTTCACCCGATACTGAGAAATATTAAATTTCATATTTCATTGTAGATTAAAATGTAACTGTGACTAAAGTGTTTAATTGTATATTGCTTCATTTTTTGGTCTAGGGGATACAGATAGATCTTTATTTAAATCTGGGGAGTGTGGATGTCAGTCATTTTTATCTTAATCAATAGTTATTTATTTTTCTAAAGAAAAAAGATTTTCTATTTACATCATCCTGCTAGCATGAAGGATAATGAATGCAAGGAAATTATGTACCTAATTAAATAATGGATAACTGAGATAGCAATTCTAGGCAGTCCTTCAAATTGAAAAATGAATGTGCTGAATAAAATATCATTCAAGGTGCTAAAATGAAACATTTAGAAGGTTGGATACATGGTAGAAGGAAACACTAACTTATCTGAACACATGCATCAGTCAACAGACACACCTTCATGTTTGCAGTGTTGCTTTGTTTTAATGTGAAACGGGAAACACAAGAAGGTTTATCACTAACTTCTCCTTACAACAGGTAAAAAAACAATCCTCAAAACGTACCATGGAAACATCCAATCACATTTCACAATGCCAACTGCATAAAAGGCTAACGATGCAATACCCACTTCTTAAATTAAATTAACTACCCTTTCTCCTTCATTTGACTACATTTTTCCTCTCACAATGGTGATTATTTTTACAAATAATCAACGTCATTGTCTGTTTCATCAACCCACTTACTGTCATATCAAGAACTGTTTAAAAATATTTAAAATCCATATTTATCCATGTTTGTCGTATCATGAAAGATAAAATCTCCCTGGTCACATTAAATGTTGTTTTAAATGAGAATATTAAGTAATTTACATTTTTTCATGGATAAATAATATGCTCATTTACAACTAACGCCTTTACAGAATCTTTTCTTTTAAGAAAAGGTCATGAAAACAAAATAATAATTCCCCAATCTCTTAGGCTGGATAACTGGTCTCTCTTATTCAATAGGCTAATTCTACAATTGCCTTTTCATTTTTTAAATTATATTAGAATTTTATACAAGTTACAGGGTTGACACCTCAGTAATTGGGCTGGCAACAGTTACTACATTGGTTATACTGCTCATTTAAATTATTGAAATGGGTATAATTGAGTTATGATTATTATGAGGGACATTAATAAAACTTTAATTCAACAGAACCAAAAGATATGTTGAATTTATAAATTTCCAGCCAAATTTATAAAGAGCTTTTAGCATAAAAGATAATGAAAAATTATAAGGTGGATGTCAATGTTAACGAAAAGTTTTATTCAAAACATAAACTCACACCTGCATCATTCAGTATTTCTTTTTTCTCCAATGTAATATGCGCAAACCCTAAATGGTAAAAGGTGGGTTTACCTTAAGTCACTTTGTGTAACATTCCTGTCTAGCTACCCAACAAGTACTGATGTCTTTTTGTATTTCTACATAACATGATCATACCCTAACAGGACCAGGAATCAGTCTTGAAATGTCATCAAAGATGTACCAGATAGTCCTCACAGGTTTGCCAGAAATATTGGTAATGCTTTACTTAAAGCAGTCATATGAATGCCTAAATTACCCTCATAATGCATCATTACGCATTCATAACATATCATAAATATGGCTATAAATATTTAAGAGGCATAACACATTATAGTCATGTTTATTATGCATTATGAAGGCTTTATGGAGCTCATCTATAATGCACTATAAATACCTTCATAATGCAGTACAAAGCATACTTAATTCTTATAATGACCATTCTTGTTTAAAAAAAGCTGTAAAAACAAACATATTACAAGATGTTTTATGTTAAAATATATCAGGAAAACAAAATTAGAAAATACTTGATTGTTTATTGAGATTTACTGAGCAGTTTTTTTAGGGACAAAAAATTGTAAGTTTTAGTATAATCACCCATATGCAATCACACTCCTAAAAACAAGAAAATGTCACCCATATGTCAGTGTTTAAACCTGCACATAACATAAAGCCACAATTAAATAGAAGTCAAAATAGGCGAAACAGGGATGTTACCTACTTGTTGATAAGGATGCTGCTCAGCTCTGTCCAGATGAAAGCAGAGAGATGAAGAAGCCGGCACATTTATACCCTGCTGCTGCACTTGGCCACGCCTTCTTCCTGATAACCACACCTTTGAAAGATCCATTACAAAGTACAATGCAGCACCAAAACACTTGAATATTGTAATTTGAGTGCTTCACTTTGGATAAAGGCATCTGCTAAATTAATAAATGTAAAAGTATGACTGATTGCTGTTTCCTGCGTCTACCATGTTGTTTTGGGTTCAGTGGGTTAGTGTCATGGAATACAACAGGAACAGAGGACCCAAACATAACACAGAAAAAGAGCCAAATCACTGGATGGGAATAAAAGTTGGGGTCGTTAGCAGAGATCAGAAAGCCAGGTAGTCTGTCTAGGGGAGTGAGGAAAAAGGCAAACACTAGTGGGGACACGGGGAGGGCAAGGCACTCAGGCACACCCAGATGGGGGTTGGGATCAGTCGCTGCTCAGGAGTCTGGGAGAACAGGTATACAAAAAGACACAGAAGGAAACTTGTGTAGCCAGAGTGAAACGGAGCAGAGAAATGCTTGGCAGTCTGGTACAATAAGATCTAAAGATAGATAAAAATTAAGATTTACAATAAGAACCTAACAGCAAAAATAACTAGTTTTATAATACCGATAGCACTACACAACAAAGGTTTTGCTTCTTGAACGCTGTTCCTTATAGATTTTTGGTTGCTGATCACATCCAAATTTGCCCATTATGTACCTTTTCATCGAAATCTTCAGTTTTGTCATGTATTTTTCTTATATTTGTGTCCAAAACTTTTAGTTTCTGTAAGAGACCTATCAACAGTATTTTGTACAGTCTGGGCATGTCTAGGCATGGAATCAGGTCAGGTTGGAAACTCTTGTGTGGAAGTTTGGAGCCTGGGCATGCCTGGCCTGGTCAGAGCCAGCTTGACATTCCCTCAGCAGGCTATAAAAGCGGCTTGCATACACAGATGCTGCTCGTTGGGTTAATGTAGACCTGATGGTGAGTATGTATTGTTTCAGAATATAGCATTGCCTCAGTAGCAATGTAACAAGTAAGCTAGATGCTATAGACATTTTCAGGATGATTGGTGTCAGTCAATATGTCTCATCAATGTTGTAACAGCCTCGATACATTCTGCGGAATTTCTTGTGAATATACGATTACGCCTCAGAGACGCTCAATGACTGCTCTTGTGAAGAAAGCATATCATCTCAGAAGGCAATCGAAAGGCAATCCTGTTTGCTGTCCCGATGATATGGCAAGAACAAAAAGACCATGTGATGCACTGTTACTTATATTTGACTAATGTGCCTGGTTTCTTTGCCGAAAACAAGAAGTCAATTGAATACCATAATCTACCTTCACCAATGGGACCCAGGCCACATGATAACAGTCTACCAATTCCGAAAGCACCAGAGGAATGTACCTTAGACGAACCAGATGAAGAAACTGCAATGCAGGGAACTGGCAGTGACAGTGTTCCGGATTTTTTACCGTGCTCATCAGGTGATCCACATCACATGACACAGTGAGAATCAAAAATTCTGGTGAGAGATTCAGGTCTGTTGAAAGCAAAATCTGAATTGTTGGGTTTGAGACTGCAGGAATGGTGTTTGATGTCACCAGGTACGAATACGTCTGCTGAATACTGTTTAGCACTGCAACGTGATGCACCCGACATTGAATACAAACGAAAATCACGAGCAAAACATTTCTAATTATGTTGAATTTAATAGTGTGTGAGAAACATAAACACGATTAAATAAGTTATTGCCGGTAAACAGTTAACTGTCAATTTCTCAGAGTTCCTACGTGATGCAGCAAAACCAAAGCTATATTTGTGCATACACACCAGGTTACTGTCACAATCAGCAAAAAACCTTTCAGGAAGCAAAACTTTTCAAAAAAAATATTTGTGCAGAGTAATGAGGGCCAAAGGGAAGCTGTTATCAGTTTTCTGGCAAGTTAGACTGGTTTAGGAGGCGTGGTCGCTGTGAGCAATCCGGGCCCATCCGCACAGTACCCCCTCCTACACTCATGACTCCAGGCACCTGTGCATGGCACTTATGAGAGCGAGCCCAGGGACGAGGTGCAGTGCAGTATGGGTGTGCCCAGTGAAAGTCCTGGGTCAGTGTCGGGGCCAGGATATCAAATGATGGCACCCAACACTGTTCTTCGGAGCGGTAGCCCTCCCAGTCCTCCAAGTATTGCAGACTTCTCTTATATCAATGAGAGTCCAGGAGGCCACAGACCATGTAGGCATGAGCACTGTCTATGTCCATTGGAGAAGGTGGAGGCACCAGTGTGAAGGGGGGTGCATCGGGCTGAAACAAACTGGCCTTAACAAGGACACATAAAATACTGGAGAGATACTGTATTGCTTTCATGGATCATGGTGGATTTGGGGCGGCGGTGTGGCATGGTGCGGGCTGGGAAGGAGGTGGACAACCTACTTGCGGCTGACAGGACAAAACAGGGTTTATTAACAAAAACAGAAAACACTAGGAACACTACAAAAAAACAAGGGAAACTACTAACAAAAATCAAGGAACTGGACAGACAAAACCAAGAACTCAAACAGGAGGGGAACAAAGACAGATAAGGCAGACACCAGGAGCTGGGACAAGAACACTAGATGAGGGAACATGGCAGGAGGCAGAACTTGGGGACCAGGAACAAACAAGGAGACTGAGGGACAGGACCAGGGGCATGAGGCGTAAAACTGAATGGAGTAGGGGAACCAGGAGGGAAGGGAACAAAGGGAGCAGGGTGAGGGAAAGGACCAGGGACATGAGACCAGGACTGAAATGGGGCAGAGGAACTGAAAGGGAAGGGCGATAATGGGACTTTTTGAGACAGCTGACTGGAAAACGGAAAAGGGATGGATCGTGTAGGACATGGGTCTGCTGGGTTTACTACCATCTCCACAGAAATAAAAAAAATAACTGACACAAAGACAATTCTGTCAAAATTATACATACTAATATGCAATGTAGATGCAACAATTTCCATCCCAATCGGAGCCTGGTAACAAACAACAAACACTGAATTACGCAGATATGCAATAACACCTTCAATATGAGTAAAATCACTAACCTGCAACTAATTCAATATAAGGTAAATCACAGAGCACACATCACCCTGCACAAGATGTATAAAATGGGCTTTCTAGAATCAGACAAATGTTCTCTGTGCACTACGCACCCCTACTTTCACTCCCTCTGGCTCTGCCCACGTTATTTAAAGCATCCCACTATCTCTTTCCATTTGTCTACTTGGAGATCTCTCAAGCATAACCCCACCTTTCGAAGATGCAAAACCCATACTGGTTGCGTAAGCTATCACCAAGAAAACTATCCTGTTGAAATGGAAAACCAGACACAGTAAATATAACACAATAGTCAGACCTACTCAAAGAATGCATATCCATGGAATTTATTACCGTACAGCACCAAACCCCATGCTTCAAAAAGTTACAAAAAAGTCATTTACCACTGCACTGGACATGCCTGTAAGCTAAACCCACGGAACGACACACATAATTACACTCACACAAACATACACATTGTCACTACAACTCCTCAATGCAATTGTACCCCAGTCGCTGCATCTCAAAAGCTCTCACAAGAAATCCCTAAATGTCAGAGTGAGTGCATGGCTTTACTTCCTGCTGTCTTGTCTTATGCGTTTATGTCAGTCATACCTCGTTAGCTTGCCCGTGCATGATCATCTCGTCTGTCTTACCTGCCATGTCTTATTTGTCCATCTGTGTACTGTGTTGTCATCAAGGGTGATGGGCGGGGGTGGGAAGGGGTAGGATGGTTTGGAGTGGCTTCACTTAATGTATCTGTTGTTCAGAAGACATTGGTGGTGGTTCGGTATTGAAACAAATGCAGAGGGGGAGAAGGTGACTTTGTGAGAGAAAGAAATTGACTCATTTTTGAAAACCAATCCATGTTCACCAGAATGACTGTGTATCCCGTGACTCGGGCAAATCAGTGATAAAATCCATTGCAAGGTGGGATCATAGGTGCTGTGGAACAGGCAGTGGGGGGTGGCTGCCTAGCAACCATTATCTGTGGGGGCTTGGATTAAGCACAGGGGGGACAATAGGTGACATAGTCACAGATGTCGTCTTTCAGGGATAACCACCAGTATTACTGCTTCACCAGTTAGGTGGTCCATCTGATTCCAGTAAGCCCTGAACCCAGTGAAATATGAACCCACTGGATTATTTTCGATTGCAGGGCAGCGAGTATGTAGCTCCTACCCACAGGGACATCAGATGGGGCAGAGTCTTGTCGCAAAGGCTCTGCGATCTGGTCTTAAAAATCCCACCGAAATTCCACAAAAACACCCCAAGGTGGCAGGTGAAGTAGATGGGCTGGTAAAGCCAGATCGCAAAGCTTCTTCTGCATATTTCTTCACTGCCTGGGGTTACACCCGACATTTGGGACACGGGGATCTGGGTAAGAGGTCCATAGCACAGTGTCATCAGCAGTGTGGCAGTAAATTAGACTTATTGAGAACCTTGAGGAAGACGTCACATTCCTGCAGGATAGTCTTGGTGGGAAAGTCCCAGCTGGAGGACAGCAGGGGCCATGTGCTGTAGGATGTAACCCGTTCCAAGCTGAAAACCATTTAGCATGCAGATGCAAATTGGGAGGTTGAAGCAGGAGGAAACTCATGCAACCAGGAAGAAACGGGGCGGAGAAAGATTCTGCAGTTTGTCATGACAAGACAAAGCCTCGCACCGATAAATACGGGTGGCCCAGTTTTGTACTACCTGTAAACAGGAGTAAAATAAGGCAGCTGTCAGTATTCTAGCCAGTAAGATCGGGCTGGGGAGTGTGGTCACTGTGAGCATTCTGGGCTCACCTCACATTTCAGGCCAATTTCATAATTTAATTCATACTCAAAACCCAGGTTCAGCAGAGTGATTTCACCATTTGCTTGTTTGTCTTGCTTGTCGTTGTTAATTCACTTACTATAGGGTCTGAGCATAATGTAATTTCAATCCTCTGTGTGTACTGTACATATTGCAGAATTAATGATTTCACTTTGACTTAGCTCCAATTAATCTAGGGACTGGCTGGCTCTGCTTTCACACTTTACTTTGGATAAAAGCACCTGTTAAATAAATGAATGTAATAATGAGTGTGAGGGCTCTGAGGGAATATAAGGAGGCATTTGTTAGAGGATTCTGTGAGCAAATGACACCATCTGTGATCTAGCGACGTACGTATTGCTTATAGAGGAATCGAAGCATTAATCACACCCGAATCTGTTTGGTTGCAGTCAGGGCAGGTGATGGAACAGTCCTTACGGATGACATTGCAGTTATGACCTACTGGGCCAGCTACTTTGGGCAGCTGTTTAAAGCTGATCCTCCCAATTGGATGTTGTTCGGCATTGGGTCCACAGTTCTTAGAGTTGATCCTCCGATTAGTATTAACGCAAGTGGGAATATCTCCAGGGTTTCTTCGCAGCATTTGTCGATTTTAGCGAAACATCATGGCCAGCATGTACACCAATACAGTGAGTGCTGTGTGGAATGAAGGCAGAACCTTTGTGTTCTTCTCAGTGGATTCTGGGGTTCATCAGGAGTGTGTTCTTGCTCCTACTCTGTTCACTGCTTGCATGGACTTGATGTTGGGGAGAGTTGTGGGGACAAGTGGCTGCTAGGCATCTGTTTCTGACCTGACTAGGGTAATGAGACATTCAGGTGGAAGAATGGGGTCCTAAGTGGTGGAAATCTGCTTTGGGTCAAATTGTCTCGACTAGGCGTCTACTTTTGATTTTTCCTCACCGGGACAATGTGTGACCATATGTCTGAAACGTGTAAAAAGCATGGCCAATTAAGTCTGGTGGGGGTTTAGTCCTTTAGTGATCTTGACATACTCCCAGTTCTTATGATCTGTAAGGACCTAAAATAGTTCAGTGTAATGGCTGACCACTCTTGGTTCCCAACATCATAATTACATTCAGTGTCAGGTAATTTACAGCGGGGATGTAATTGAGGAGGTGCGGCATTTCACTGTAAGAGGATCGCTCCCATCCTGACATCCAAAGAGTCAACTTCAACCACAAAAGGCTGGTCAGAATCAGGGTGTTTCTGGATGGGAATGCTCACAAAAGCTCGCGTTAACCAGTGAAATGTGACTTCTGCCTCTGGGGTCCAGGTCACTAAGCGGTATGCACACTGAAACAATGAATAAAGCAGCGGTGGAAAGGAGCAAAACCAGGAAGTGTTGTAACTCCTTTTTTGGTGCAGGGTTGGGCCACTCAGAGACTGGCTGTCTTACTGGGATCCATCTGAACGGCCACTGTCAGTAATTGCACGTTGAATTCACATTTCACAGCTTTGAAGAACAAGGGATTTTCCCAAAGTCTCTGTAGAACTTGCCTGATGTGTTTCACAAGTTCAGTCATATTTTTGGAATAAATAAATAGCTTGATATAGGCTATTAGTCACCAATCTCTGAAGTCATGAAAGAAGGTTTTTATGAATGACTGGAAAACTGAGGGGACACTAGTGAGCCCATCCCGCATATCATGGTATTTGTGGTGGGTATTTATGGGCAATTATGAATACTTTCACTAATCTCCCTCATTTATACAAATGTGGTTAGAAGCACTCCACAGGTCTAACTTGGAAAAAAAAATCCTGCCTTACAGATTTTCTGCAAAGCTGCCATGATCAGGGGAATCTGGAAGTTGCATTTTACTGTGACTTTTATAAGAGCCCAGTAGTCAATAAATGGGCACAGCATAAAACACCCCAAGGTGGCAAGTGAAGTGGATGGGCTGGTAAAGCCAGATCGCAAAGCTTCTTCTGCATATTTCTTCCTGCAGGATTGTCTTGGTGGGAAAGTCCCAGCTGGAGGACGGCAGGGGCCATGTGCTGTAGGATGTTACCCCTGAGAACCATTTAGCACGCAGATACAAATTGGGAGGTTGAAGCAGGAGGAAACTCATGCAACCAAGGAGAAATGGGGCAGGGAAACGCCCAGCAATCTGTCATAACAAGACAAACCCTGTTACTGATAAAACCGGGTCACCAAGTTTTGTTCTACCTGTAAACAGGAGTAAAATGAGTCAGTATTCTAGCCAGTTGGATCAGGCTGGGGGGTGTGGTCACTGTGAGTGTTTCGGGTTCACCTCACATTTCAGGCCAATTCATACTTTACTTTTCTTAGTGTACTTTTGGCCATACAAGGGGAGGAAGTGATGTAAATGTCATCATTGGCGGTTGGCTGTAGAAGGCTGCAGTTGATGGCCCAGGTATTTTTGTCTAGCAGAAATTGCGTATCTGTGTATGTCCAGTGCACATGCAAGATTACTGACGAGGTATTTCCAGCAGATGGCAGCACCAACTTTCACAGATTAGCAGTCAATGACAAAAGAGTAGAGGAAAAATAGTTGTTGTAGTAGTAGTTGTGGTGAGATAAGGTAAGATAAGATAAGATAAGATAAGATAAGATAAGAACAGGATTGGAATTACCCACATATTTCAATCCATACTGTCAAGACACATCAAGGTATGTGGTATTTTAAAAAGAAAAACTATTCTGGTATTTTGAAATCTTGCCCATAGTGGGTCCTGGCTAATTTTGTTGTAAAGATTTCAAAATGAAGCGTTACCCCATATTACCTTAATATGGCTCAAACCCAGACTGATAAATTCCTCCATGCAGTATATGGAAACAGCATTTAATTTCTCAACACTGTGCCCTGTTATGTGTGCTCTACAACATACATATTATTACAACAAATACTATGAGCATTGCAAATTTAAGAAGAAACTATGAAATTGTCTTTTCTAACCAAATGTCTGTGTTTTGTAGTGATTGCATTATGTCACCTACAAATATAGTAGCATTACCTGCCCTTACCTGTTTATCATGTTTACCAGTCATTTAGCTGTGGACTTGGTTGTTGGTTGAGGTGTGGAGCAACCATGTTCTTGACGGACACCCACTGTCCTTCACCAAGTGACATCCAGCTGGAACATAGTGCTTCTGAAATAGCTGCCTCAAACCACTCTCCATGTTGTGTCATGCATAGACCCGGGACATTTGGCTGCAACATGTAGAATTTTATACTCGGCACTATCTGTGCATTGATAGAGTGGCTTTCTTTGGTTCACAGACATCATCGTCCTTTGATGGGGCAATAACTTTCACGTTTGTGTAACCTATTGCATGGATCACACTAGGCAGACCAGCAATCGCCATGAAATTGGTTTCATTTCTTTAGAGCAGGCAAATCTCCAAAGAAAATAAAATGAATTGTGAAATAATATGAAGTCTATAGAGCGCATTTATTGTTTGGTGAATGCAATGACTGGGAGATCCCCAAGTTTTCGATGTTACACAGTTGCATTTTATCTGTTGCAAAACTGCACAAGGTTGTTGAATGCTTAATTTTGGTGCTAATCGGATTATTCCGGATTATTCCGATTGGTTGGAGATGTTATGGCAACTCTCACAATATCAGCGACAATCATTATTCCTCACAATCAACTCAAGTATTTTGGCATCATTAAGTATGTATAAAGCATTGTTGTGTGGATTAATCTCAGCCATTCTGGGATTCTTTGTGAGTTGTTCTTAGTGAGTTAGGAGCCCTCATGTCAATTAAATAAATTCTTCTAGACTTTAGGAGCTACTTTTATTGCTACATTGCTTCGTGAATTACTCTTAATGAAAAAAAAATGGATTCCTAAATATAAGAGTGACATGCCCATTATTTTCTCCTAAATTACTGACACCTTGTGCTTACGAACGGACTGCCATAAAGCCTATTATTTAAAAGATTGGGTTAAATGCAAAGGTTCATCATAACAAACACATGCACTACTTTATCCTGGTTGGGAATACACTGCGCGGCTTGGCGACTCATCGGCTCGAAGTACAGTACAATACCATATGTAGGTACTCTTCTTATTACTGTTTAATAATATTATTATTGTGTACAATTGTAACGTCCTGCTCCCAACAATCCTGATTGTGTGCCACACCCACCTCGTTACCTCCTGTTTTTCCCTAATTGGAGTCACCTGTTGCTTGTTAAGTCTAGCTTGTGTTTTGTTTTTAGTCAGTGTCTCTGTTAGTGTTCCCCAGATCGGTCATTGATGTTACCATGTGTGAGTACCCTGCCTGTTTTCCGTCATTAAACCCCTTTGTTACCCTCAACCTGAGTTCCCCTGCCTCCATTGTCTGCCTGTTACTCACCCGAACGTTACAACAATATTATTATTTTTCTGACTTATCCACCTATCTGATCTGTTGTCATGGGGTAATATTCACACACATAATTAAGATGGCACACTGAATTAACCCCATAACATAAAATAATATTTAGCCCTTTAAATAGCAGTATCATTTTAGCATAAGCATTTGTATGTATTTGTATTATATAGCTTATTAGAATGTTCATTCTATATTAATTGTCTATTGTTACTGTTCCTACTATAAACTAACAGCATTTTTTTCAGGATCAATAGTTTCTATCGAGAAATAATAGCAACAGCGGTAATGTATATATAAATGTATCCTCACCCAGTCCTGTAAGTGCAATTTGCTGTCAGAATATGATTGTTATATAATTGTTAAAATTGTTCATAATAGCCCATGTTTTGTACAGTTGGCTTTTATATCCTTGCCGCTATTCTGTAATCATTGGACAAATCTCTGTATTCAAGGTCCTGGATAGACCACAAAGAACGAAATTGTATGCCTCAGGGCATTTAGATTCCGTAACTTGGGTCATTTAGTTAGGTCCTTGACCCACTGATCCAACAGTAAGTATGAATCAGGAAACCTAATTTCAATGCTAAGCATTGATTTAATAATGTAAGATTATATGTCTTTTGCTAGCAAAGCATTACATTACATGGAGAAGTTGTCCAGATTACTGTGTTCATATATGATTCATATATATATACACCTAAATACCGCTACTTCTGATCTGTCTCTTTTTGTCACCACTTAGGCTCCACCTACAAAACACGTCATCTTTGTGAAACACAAACACGAAAGTACAGGTGAAGAAATGACATTGATCACCACTTTGGACTGTGCTACCCATAACAGCTACATATCTGTTTATTGCATTACCAGTCTTGTTAATTGCTGAATTTGTCATCTGTTTGTTTGCTGGGGTCATATGCACACATTTCAATAAAAATCAAGTATTATCTTCTGTTTAACTGATGGTACTTCCCTTTAATGCCTATCTGACATATCCTTCCCTTATGCATTGTATGCAACAGGTTGATACTAGAGCAAGATCAGTAGCATTGCAAGAAAACACAAAACAGAAACAAATATTTTTTTTAATTATTCCCCACAGTAATATTACTGGAAAACAGAAGCTATGCTCTTTGCAATATATGGCATGTGTTCAAATGTATAAAATACATGAGAATATTTTTTTGTAACTGAGTATCCCAAGTATCCTTTTTGCATATTGTACATATAAAGTATACATTACCTTTTTTTGCCAAGACAAAGTATAGTGTATGGGCATGCAAAATTAACCTCATCCTATTTGAATGCTCAGCTAATAATGATTTGTGATCAACAGGGGGCAGTGAGCCAATCTACTGGGAGGCATTTCAGGGCAGAGTTTCCACCATGACAGAGGTGAGGCTGACGTCATTTGCGATGGTGAGGCTGTTGATTGATCTGAGGTCACGCATCCTGTGCTTATATTCCAGGAGGTGACTGTTATTCACTGCCATCTTGAACTCATTATTGGTGCAAAGTATCTTCATCTAAAAAAACACAAAGGTATTAGAAAGAGACTGAGAGATGCATGTCACGCTGGAATGGTCACGATGCCATACAGTACGAAACCTTTCTGTGGGAACCATCGTACAGCACGCAGCAATAATATGGCATATAGCATATGGCTGCCCACAATTAATTTTTACATACATTTACTTAATTTTTTCAACTTTAATTAGTTTACAGATTTGAAAATATGTTTAGATTTTGGGAAAATTGTATTTTGATGGAGAAATATTTAAAAACCAGAAATCCATCATGTCAGAATTAATTTCCTTTTTATCTTTTCAACAAAAGT
>JAABNY020000025.1:4576107-4589319 GCA_015164015.2 Brevimyrus niger
AGCAAGTAAACAGTCACTAAAAGTAACCTGGTTTAATGGTTAACGACCAACTATAAGACGCAAAATGCAAATGATCAGTATAAGAGTATGAGTCTATACATTAACAATCACTGACCACTATTACTAAAAATCTTGATTTTACATATTTACATAAAATGAAATGAAAAAGTCACATTATAATTCAAATGAAGAACAGCATGAATTAAAACTGGTAATGTGGTAAGTGGTATGTAAATAAATATTAGAACTTACCAGGGGTACACTGTTAAATGACTGAGGAGCAGGTGGGATAGTTTGGCCTGGCTGACCGGGCCACCCTGGTTGGCCTGGCTGACTGGGCCACGCTGGTTGGCCGGGCTGACCGGGCCACGCTGGTTGGCCGGGCTGACCAGGCCACACTGGTCCACCAGCCTGAGTGTTCAACTGCTGTCCAGAGGAGGCCTCATCACCCAGAGCATCAGACAGCTTTTAGGAAAAGGACACATCAGACACATTTGCAAATACACAAACACACACACAGACCTATACTCATAACTTTGTGGGTACCCTCCATTCATTTCTATAGGCAAAATCCTAGTCCCAGCAATGACAACCTTAACCAGCCCTAACCTTAACGATAAGTATCCGTACATAATATTTTTTGTTTTTTTATTGCAGTCACAGATTTTTATAAAATTGGATTTCCCTTTGTGAGGACTGAATAATCTTCACAATGTCAAGATAGCAGGTTTTATCAAGTAATGTATACCTGAACCACAAAACACACACACACATGCATATGAAATCATAGATAAAGAAATGATACTTTAATCTTACATTTATAATCAAACATTTTCTTTTTTCCTGTTAAAAATTTAAAAGCATATTGATACTTACATCCATTTTACCTGTTAAAGAAAAAATAAAATCATGTAAGTTTACCAGCCTATTGTCTTGTAGTCATCCCAGTTTGGTAATACATCTGCTTGGACTAAATTATCTATCATTAATGAATTCCCGATAAACAAATATACAATTAATGACATTAGAGTGCAGTACATATTGATGATACTCAGTCGTTTGACTGTCCTAAGTTAACCTGTAATAAATTCATTTTACTCACCCAAAGTTGATTCTGTTTACCGAAATAATATATTCCTGAAATATCTTTGATGATTTACGTCAACAGTATGAACAGGCTAGGATTTGTCAACCTTTCTGTACTTGGACAAGACTCATTTGTGACCGTGGCAAAACGTTTTGACGGAGAGGAAAAAAAACTCTGGGCGATATAAAGGATATATCGACTTATCTTCATATATCGACATAATTGAGAAACTTTCATTAACTTTCTATAGCAAAGATTTCTCAATAGCGCATAACAGCCAATTACATCATAGAAAGAAACGCAATTCCAACTAATCAAATGGTAGTCTTAAAAACGGACACGCCCAACAAACGCATTGCCGGGTTTGACTGAGTAGCTGAGTTACATGCTACTGCTACTGTTTTGGTAATATTATGGAAGAGATGACTGCTCCTTCAGAGAAAGCTTGGCGAAGAAAGCGACAGCTCAGCATTCACAGCATCTTTTAAATAAGGGGACTGTGGATAAACAAGGTAAAGAGACGTTGGTGGTGTGCCCTTACTTTTTGCAGTGCCAAGTCCTGCACGGGACTTATTTGTGATATAAACTCTGCCGAAACTTGTGCCAGCTAAAACTGTACATTTTATTTTCCATTACTGGATGGGTGACAGCTCTACCACCAATATCCAAGGAGCAGCGAGGCAGTCAGAGAAAAAACTTACCTTCAAACCGCATGTTAATCCATGAGACAAAATATTTTACTTTTAAATGCTGTATTTATTAAAATTAGATTTAAATTCGCAGTCCATTCAGTTTGTTGATGATTATCAGTATCGGCTGATATGAAAAAAAATGTTTTGCCATAGTTTTGCCCAACAGTAGGGTTAGGTTTTTACATTTCATTAAAATTTTTGCATCACAATAATACAAATTGCATTTTGATCAAAAATATTCATCAGAATTCGCAATGACAATGACACCTGGATCAGGTAAAAAGTATTTGCAAACCATAAATAACGTTTTCTGACAACACATTAATTTGCTGGGGAAGTCTGGCACTGCCTTGATATGGTCATTGAATCACTAATTAATGGGAGAAGCACAGCTATATAATTTACCAATATGGTCATTTGTTTTGATGTGATACAGCAGGTGGTGCACACACTGGTTTAGCATTTATATCTACTGATATACATGAAGGTATAATTTTACATTAAAATCTGACGATACCATTCGGTATTTCAGATGTTGTCTATATACAGTACACAAGTTTAAACAAGTGAAAGTTATTTTATGGAAGACCATGAAATGTCATTGTTTTAGAACAAACACTGGCCATGAATGTCCTGGTTTACTGACATTTCCTCACATCTATCTGAAATTACTATTATAAAACAAGCAGATTGTCCAACAATATCCTTTTTGATAAAATACTTTTGTTGAGTTTTTTTAGTTGAAATGGTAAATGTATGTATATTATACAGTGGCATTTAATTGGGACCATTGCTGGCACACAGGGAAATATTCAAGCATTTTGCAAACTGGTGCAAAAATGTATTTATTTATTATTTGTTAGGATTTATTTATTTTCCTGCATAATAACCCTGCAGCCTGTATGACATGATGTCAGCCACAAGGGAGCTGCGTGCGCTCAGCTTTCACAGAGCTGTCAGCTTATATAAAAGTCATTAGACAGTAAGTGCCTCTGAGACTCAAACAACTTCTTAGCATCATTTCCATTAATCACAGAACCAAATCTACTTGTTTCTAGTAGATGGTCCCTCTGGTACAAATATAGGAAGAAACGGCAAACTCTAGGTCTAACTTTGCACAAATAACAAAATCTGTATTCACTTCCCCATCCTGAATGGCCTGACTCCTGGAAAAGATCAGTGTAGCAGAACTGCTGATTTGTAAACCCGTACATACAGATATTTTTATGTTCCGTGATGATAAGTAAAAGGAATGAGAATGTTACCTGCTTGCTGATTCTAGTCCTGCTTGGATGAATGCATACTGACACATCCTAATGTGTTACTTAAATACAGCCACTCCTAGTAGTTGAATTCACCTTTTGGAAAACCACTCCCTTTTTAACGTAACAGGCTAGCAACATACCCTATGAAATGTATTGATGTTGTATATTAATTTATCATCCTTCTTGTTTCACAAACAGAAGTGCCTTAAACGTATCATAATTGTACACTTTACATAATTAGACTGTACTCGTTGAATAAAAAAGACCTTCTAACAAATACATGAAATGTCACACTTTGTTTTGTAAAATAAATGTGCTGTAAATGCATCGTTTTACTGTTCTTGCAGGGCAGCTTTTCTTGAAATTTAGCTTCTGTGGCTTGTGGGTGTGTCTGTAATTTGAATGCAGTTTGGCCAATAAGATCCCCTGTGATCCTTTAGAGCATTATATGAGAACGTTGTGAAAGGTGCTGTATGCTATGTGTTGCTATGTGAACCTGGGCAGGGTTTCAGACTGGAAACACATACTTGACTTGAATTGTAGGTGGAAAAGCTATTTTTTAATTCAGAGTTAGAATTTGTAACATTGCTGTGTATTACTTTGCTAACTAAAAATCTATCTTCTGGCTAAAATAGTCAATCAATAATAATAATAATTCAATTACATTGAATTATTATTATTATTGATTGACTATTTTAGATTTACAGTCTAAACGTACTATACTACAACGATCTAAGGTGCAAAAATGCTTCTTTGGAGTTTATCTCAAAACTCTAAAGTCTGAATCCAAAGTTAATTGGTTTAACTATAAAATCAAAACCTACAAGAAAACATATCTGATTAGTACATAAGATTAAAAAAGATGCCACAGTTTGGGAATATATGTATCAAATTCTTTTCTGAATTGTATATATTTCAAAATGTATTTCATGTCAAACCCACTATAGCAAAAATGAAAACACTTTTAATATTTATCTTTCCAACTGCAGTGCTTTCCCTGTTTTTTATGTGATGCATTTAACAATTCATTCCATTGCTATGTAATGTATGGTAAATCATATGTGATATTTCAATAGATCATATTTTCAATTCCCCACAACGTATTTCCACCGACAGATATGCCTGAGTCTCACATGCCTCACAGTCATGAGAAAGTGACTCATCGCTTAAAGTACTCCTCCCACCCAAGACCATGTCCGAGTGCAGTCAGAACTCTTTCTGCTGAAGTGAACACCGCTTTCTTATGTTGTCTGGGATTTTGGTGTTACCCTGCCAAACCCCAATCCCAAACCCATATATTATGCTAAGTCTGGAAAGGCAGCTTTAACTGAACAGACACATGGTCTGTGCTTGCAACAAGTTTGAGCAAACAGACTGTACACAGTTATTCGGAGCATTTAGCAATTTGTTGTACGGAGCACCAAACACACATCATGGACTGAAATGACTCGGTGGGGTAATGTGGGCCTTTCTGTCATGAAATGAATCTGCAATTCCTCAGAAATACATGTACAATTCATAATGATCCCTTTACATTAATTTAGTTACATAGCAGCTGTTCTCATTGTTGCCTTTTTGTTATACAGCAATCATGCCACTAAGAATGTCACAGTTATATAAAATATTTAGCTACCTAGGTGTGTGTAGATGCACTTACTCTTTTTTATTCTAATGAATCTTTTTTCCATTCAGTTTTTATTATAAAACTAGCAGCACCTTCACACCAGGAATGGGAACAAAGACTGAAAAAACGAGAAATGCTTGCTATTCCATTGTACTGCCACCTTTCAGAGTCTCTTCCTGTTCTGGTACACTACTGGGAAAAAAGTGCATTTACAGCACTTTTCGACCTACTTTTGGTGTGGTACTTTCCCTTTTCCACTGACGTCCGGTCCAGTACCAGTTCCAAAGGTTCCAGTACCAAAAGCACCAAACCAGCTGGGATACTTTTTTAGTATTTTGGGGTGGGACTTGAAACGCTTTCTTTGTCAAGCGGTTATGCAAATAGCCTGCCTCTAAAACACAGTATAACCGCCATCTTGAAATAGTTGCGAATTTAGAAAACAACAATACACAAGGTAAAATAATGATGCAAATAATAATAAAAAATAATAATGGATGCATGAACAAATGAAGTGATCGAAGCAAAGTGCCCTAGGGGGAGGAGAGTGGACAGGTCTTCCTACCCACAATGTTCTCTGCCCACAATGGTGGGAGGGTACTTGGGTAGTTCGGCTGGCAGTACCCTGGGGTTGTGGCTGGCGCTGGGGGTGGTGTCCGTTCCCCCGCACGTCGGAGGGTGGTCTAGATTGGATGGGCTTATGTCTGTTTGTCTTTGTGTATGTGTCTGTGTATGTTGTGTGAGTGGGTGTATGGTCTATGTGTATGGCTGAGAGGTGTGTCTGTGTATGTTGTGTGAGTGGGTGTGTGGTCTATGTGTATGGCTGAGAGGTGTGTCTCTGTATGTTGTGTGAGTGGGTGTGTGGTCTATGTATCGCTGAGAGGTGTGTCTGCGGGGTGTCTGTGTGGGCCCGGGTCCGGGGCTGGCTGCTCCTTCCTGGGCGCGGCTGCCTCCTTAGCATGGTTGCTGGCCCTCCTCCCCGAGTAATACAGAAAAATGTTTTAATATTTTATTTGGCTGACAGTAAGTGCTATGCATTAATCATTGATTGTATATTATTACTATTACATTTTTAGAATAAAGCTTTAGTCCTTTAAAGGGATCTCTCTATTAGGGCTGTTTGTGTTCTCTAAATGAATGAGGACTGCTGTGCCTTGTCTCAATACATTATGTGTGTAGTAACATAAACCATTTCAGTTCTGTTTTTTACAGCATGTCTGTGCAATGATACAAATTAGTATTCATCTTTATTACATTTAAAGTGAGTTCACTGCTGGGCCTTCTTGGTCAGGGACGATATTTGCTGGCCCCAAAATGTAATTTTCTGAGGTCTGCTGACAGCAGAGCCACTGATGCATAGATTGTTATACTCACTCCAGTTTCTCCTGAAGACCTGCACAGTCATTTCCATCTTGTTGGCGCTGAGCAGTAGACTGTGGACCTTGTAGCTCATCACCAGCTCGCTCCCCTCTTGTCTGTACGCAGACTCGCCTTCACTTATGCAGCCCATCATGCTGGTGAACTTTGCATACATCATGAGGTGATTGGAGGTCGTATTGGAGTGTGAATAGTCGCATGCAGCAGCGGCCTTGTGGGGGATCTTATACTGATGGGAGCACATCAGATATCTCCTACCTGACAGACTAGCTTCTCTGTCAGAAAGTCCAGTATCTAATTGGGTCCAGCTTTCGGTTAAGTTGTTGAGGTATAACTGTGTTAAATGTTGAGCCACTGTTGCCTACTCTCTCGCATCTGGCTTGAGATCCACAAAGCTACATCAAAAGCACTGTGATAGTTTGCAAACCCTACAGACTACTTACACAGTTAAAAAAAACTGTTAAGTAACATTTACCTTTCAAATTTAAGATAAACTTTCTGTTTTGAGACCAGACGGCCTAGAACTAGCAAAACCATTTGCCAGTGCAGTAAGAAAATTGTACTCGGTAAGAATTCCTAAAATAACACAATATGCCTAAATGCAAGCGAACGAATATTATTCATAAGATGTGCTGTTATTTTATTGATGAAATTAGAATTTTGTCTAAGAGAATGGCATAAAATTCAGTCACACGCCCATATTGCCTCTAGGCGTACACGCCCCAATATGAGCTTTGTTTAATACAACAAAAGCAAAAACGAACAGCTACACGGCACACAATGCACAAAAGGAAAACAGTGAGCTATTCAAATGAAACTGCCAACACAAGCAAGTCAACAAACAAGAAGAAACACCTGGACAGACCTAGAGACAACCGTGCAACTTGAATAATATTTAGAATGACCAAAGTACTCACGACAATAGGGATTAAAATGACACGCAGGGCTGTGGATATGAATGAAGATGGTGACAAATAAAGTGATTTGTAATCACATTCATGCTCATGAGGAGGATTCGGTAACTATGGTTTGTGTGTGTGAATAAAGCATGCCAGTCCTTTAGAAATAAGTGCACTATAGCTTGGAAGATTGCAATTTTTGTCATACATTTTTTTTGTTCATTTAAACTTTTGTAAAACATCCTAATTTTATGACTTTGTCTTCTGTTTATTTAATCAAATTATTTATGCATATCTTTTCTAATTGCCATGGGTTTTCAATGTTAAAATGTAATAAATGGAGAGAGTACATTGAATATGTTTTCCATGATTGAGAGGTATGTTCAGATAACTGAACCCATGTCTGCATTTAAAAGACTTATCGGCACTGCTGCTTTAGACTTAAAGGGCCTGCGTATTGTCTGATCTTAGTAAATAACATTATTTCCATTGTTTGATCAATGTCCCATTAGCGCTGTAATAATGATTTCTTTTTATCTATAAGCCATAGACTGAGACATTGAAATATTTTTATATGGCAGCTACAGTTATTTGAATTTAAAATGCTATATTTGCTATCTAAGCTTAATATTTGCATGATTCTCAAGATTTATACTGTAAATATGCATGAAGTTTCTTGTCTTTTACATATTAATGTAATCATACGTTTTAGCTCTGTTGCCATCTAGTGGCTTTAAGTAAGTAATGCAGGAAGATCCATATTGTGTCTATATTGAATTCTCTGGACTCCAGTGTTCTTTATTGTCAACACATCTCTGTACTTGTACACAGTGCACTAGAATACTTTTTTTTACTTTGGGCCCCATTATGGTGCTGCACAGAAATATTACACTACGGGTCTCCAACTCATTTTCTCTGAGGATAGAATTACATTAGCAACCCAAAGCCAAGGTCCTCTGTGTTTGAAAAAGCATCCAACTGGAGGGTGTGAGGGTTCCTCAATGGTATAATTTGCCAGTCAGAGGGATAATCAATTGCATGGACCAGATTCAATTGTATTTTGGTTCGGATGTGGGCCAGAGTCCTCTAGTTGGTGACCACTGTGACTAGTACTGATTACACCTATACAATGTGAAAATGGAGTAAAAGGTATAGCCTTTGTTATGTAGACAGAGATGTTTTGAAACCCAATTACAGAAGTTGTTGTTTACCAACAATTTAACACAGCAAAATGTGTTTAAAAGGAGTGTTCCTTCTCCCATTTGAATAAAAAATTAAGACATAAGCGTGACCTTTTAAATACAACCCACTGACAACTGTTCAAGGCAGCCATTCCTTCTGGGGGGAGGGGGGGCGGTTGCCACACAGAGGGAACAAAAATACAATATTTCACTTAGAAGTTGCAAAATGGCAGCTTGCACCGGAGGGAATAGGTGACTCTGGGCTTTGTTCCCAGGGGGTACAAAGTGAGAGAACTCAACCTAGCATTCATCCAGTTAAATTTTCAAAAAAAAAAAAAAAAACAGGAAATAGATTTATGTCATTATTTTTAAACATTTGTATGACTATCATTAGCCACATTTTCAAGTCACTTTACAACCTACAATCACTCTTCAGTATTGAAAAGAAAAAAAGCTATAAGCTTCAAGATTATATTTACTGTTTTACTTATTTACTGTTACTGTTATTTACTGTTACTTGGATCTGTGCAGTTTTAGAACATTATTAAGTCTCTATTCTTGACTGCAGTCACTGCTACAGTAAAAGACATTTGGGATCCTGTGACTCGATGTGAGAAGCAAACATCCTTCCTTAATGCTCTGAGTCAATGCCAAGCTATCTGACGGAGAGGTGGACACAGAAGGTGTCTGTTTGCATCTGCACTACATTTGCAGTGTAATGTCAGATCTGGTGCAGTTTTCCTACCAGACTATAAAAGCAGAAAGAAGTCATTGCTAAATCTGTGACTATATGTGTTGTTTACTAGACAAATCACATTGAAACTTCACCCAAAAATAAAGGCAACATGAGTCCCAGCTGTGATGGCTGAGTGGTTAAGCCATTAGACTTAAAATCCATTGGGGATTCTCCATGTGAGTTCCAGATTCACGGTACGTTAGTTCCATGTACCAAACTCTCTTTATTTAATTATGCTGAGATAAAGTCAAATTTTCCAGCATGACTTTTCAACCAAAAAAGTATATGTGCTCTGCCCATTCACTAAATAACATGGTGTGTATAAGTGCTGCTCTATGACTGAATAGTTGGGATGATGGATGTCACTGATTATCATTTTGATCCCATACAATTGAAATGAAAATAAATGTTTTTATCTTAGTACCAATAATACAGCCTCTAGCCAGTGGCAGATTAAATTTGCCAGGTGACAAATTTTAAGTGGTATTATCTATCTCCAATTTACCAAACGGGAGCTCTTAGCTCACCTTGACTCCATTTATTTACAGTTACTTGAAAGTGGACTCAGGAGGTGTCTGTTTGCATCAGCAATTCCTAAATCTGTGAATGCCAATTATAAGACAAGCTGTGATGGCCGAGTGGTTAAGGCGTTGGACTCGAAATCCAATGGGGTTTCCCCACGCAGGTTCAAACCCTGCTCACAGCGTGCCTGTATGTTTTGAGGGCAGTGTGTTGGGACTCTGTGGTTTAAAATTAAAGGTGATTGGCTCAAATTCCTTGGTTGGCAGAATGATGTCTCCATTGAGGCCATCAGCGTACCCTTAGTCCCCATTACTTCAGGGACTGGCCAACCCTAACAAGGTAGATTTAGATCAGGCTTTTTCTTACTTTCAATTTTGTATAGACATTATAGGGCAGGGAGTTTAGGTTTCGCTAAAACAATTGTACTCTGTCATAGGATTTTTTTTAATGATTATTCAGTTTCACAATCATCTAGTGTTTAAAATCTGTTTAAGCTTTACCTCTGCTGCTTTTGGATGAGTGCTGCATGCCTTCTCCGAGACAATCATAATCATTTTCATCCTTGCCATTTAAACCCCTCGACAGGTCTGTGAGAAATTTTTGTTGAACTCCTTTTTGTTTCATAAATACCTTATATTTATTACAACAAAATCACATTGCAATCCAATACTGTGCTGTCCAAATACATTATGCAAAAAACAGTACTTTATTTCTTTTATAATGTCCTGATCTCTGCTTATTCCAAAGAATCATGGTCTCAATCTAAGCAAAATAAAATTGCGGGGCCCCATGTAAATGTTGGAAAATGATATATAAAATGTATATTTTTGCTCATTTTAATTAGAAATGTTCAACATTTTCAACAGTAATAGAAAACAGTCTAAAAATACAAAATGTGACTTCCCATCTATTGCTCCAAAAGCATTTTTATAGGGTAACATGCTCACCAAATAGATATGTCAGAAATCGTGAGAGAGTTTGCATAAAAAATGGCAGGAGAAAAAGACCCTTTGACCCTTTGATCATTTCTAATGGCTTCCGGCTGGGAGTGTGCAGGTACTGAAATACCGATTATTTTAATCTGAATTAGTTAATTTTAAGAATCAATTCTAGCATTCAAAAATATAATTGAGGAGAGAGAAGTTGCCCAGACACTATGGAAATGTGGTGATTGATCATCTGGTGAAATTCCCTTCTGATGAAGTGGTGCAAGGCCTACAGTCTGCTGTTCAGCATTGACAATAAAAAGGAAATGATTGTGGACTTCAGGAGAAACCGGGGTGAGCATAAATGTTCATCATCAGCAAAAAATGTTATCATTTTGTATTACAGTCCACAGAGAAATGGGGAAACACGGTAATGGAGAAAAAAAGAGACAAATATGACCTTGGAGGATGATGAAATCAGACTAATAACAATGGTTACGGGCTGAAGATGGGGGAGCAGGCCTTGTCTGAGAGGGAGGGCAGGCTGAGAATGTTCTAGAAAAGCTGCTCTACTTTTGTTTTGTAACATCTCCAGGAAAGAGAATTAAAAAAAAGCTAAGAATGAGACTGACATTTCTTTATAGTATTACAAAACCAGTGACAGCCTGTCGGGCTTCATCTCCGCGTTTGCTAAATACATCCAGGACCAAACGGGGTGGTTATTGTGGACATAATGCTTGCAAACAATGGCACTTGTACCGGCAATATGAAGAATTCAGTGGTGCAAGATAATGTCACTCTTCACAGGGCAAGAAGTGTCAGTCTTGCGACATTTGACTGGATGTTGAAGTATATTCATGTCAAAATCGTACGCCTTTTAGTTCTAGACACCTTTGCATTTCAGCACCATTTTAGGTATAATCTCATTCATTTCCCAGGATATTTGTAAGACTTTCGATTATTTTTCCGAATCATGGTTATGACACCCAATGATATTACAGTGTGTGAATGCAGCAAAGACCACACTGGCTGAATTGAGAAGACACAGCTTAACCACCACTGGGATTCTTCCCCAAAATGAATCACCTTGTAATATATAATAATATAATAATTCTAGAGGCCATAATACAGGAACATTAACAGTTGGACCCCATTTATTTAATGCAACATGTGGGCGATGGTGGTGTAGGAGGTAGTGCTACCATTTGGCAACCAGAGGGTTGCAGGTTTAAGCCCTGGGCTCTCCTAACCCCATCAAAGTGTCCTTAAGCTGAACTCCACATTGCTCCCAGTGAGCTGGTTGGCACCTTGCATGGCAGCCTCTGCCACTGGTGTGTGAATGTGGATGGGTGAATGTGAGGCATAAATTGTAAAGCGCTTTGGGAAAAAAAGCTCTATATAAAAAAAATACATGAGGAATTGCTTCATTTTAAAAGCCATCCTGTAGCCTTTCACAACCAGCAGTGATGTCATAATGAGATATGCTGATAGGATTACACAGCTGTTGACTGTCTGTTGGTTACAGTGTGTGATTGAGCAGCAGGGCCTGTTTGCAGGGGAAAATACTCAGTAATCCTTCAGTCAGGGTCCCCTGGCCACACTTACAGGTATTGTGGTAAATAAGTCTGCGGTACAACCTGGACGCAATGCTGGTCCATTTCAGTATACATGCAGTATACAGTACACACACACAGAGGAAAATAAGACAATATACTTACCTGTTCTTCTGCGTAAACGATTTGGATGCCCCCACCGGTTTTGCTGTGTTGAACTTTAAAGTGTCATTTCTTATGCTACTTACTTTCCTTTATTACTTAAAATTGGGTTTAAGAAACTGTGGAAGTATTAACTCAACAATGAATTGTTGTGTGTTTGTTGCAATAATAAGTTTCAGAGCACAGAGCATTAGATTCATACAACTTTACTCTTCCACAATCGATTCCTCTGTTCTTTATTATATATACCAAAACGGGTTTTGCAATATCAAAGTAACTATTTTCAATAGCACACTGCTCCTGTACTTAAGTGTCTCTCAGATAGTGCATTAACAGAATCTCAGTGCAATCAGGCATTCATTTTGAATTTCATTAGTTAACTAGTAAAGTCAAAAGAAGTTTTTACTAGTGAACAAGTTGACTAGTTCAGTGAACATGTCTCTCACTAGTCTAACTATCTAACTAGTGAATATTTTAGACCTCACTAGTTAACTAGTAAACATTTTAGGCTCAGTAGTTAACTAGTAGCCTCAAAAGAGGCTTCAACTAGATAAATAGTGAGAATTTTGGTCTTTACTATTTAACAAGTGACCATTTAGGCTTCAAACTGGGTGTTTGGATTTCCTGAGCTCTGGGCATAACAGAATTCTTTTGCCTTTCACCATGAATCCACTGGAGCTTCTTGACATTCTAGCATGCCTAGAAAGAATGACTTGAAGATTCCTTGGTTTGTGGACCTACAGTACAAACCTAGATGGTTTGTTGAGGAGAAGACCTAGGGCTCTAGGAGTCTTTCCAGCTGGCCATCTGCCAGAATAACCTGCTTCATGACTGACGTTGACCGCTTCTACTCACAGCCAGTCGGCCATACACTCCAGTCGTTACACACTGGCAGTCTCTTCTCCTCCCCCACTGTGGAGGGCAGAACCAATGCAGCTGAGAAGAAGTCCCCTCACTCCTGCAGAAAGGCAACGGTATTTCAGTAACAGGCTTTGCCTTTATTGAGGTGAACCCAGACATCTAAGATCCAGGTCTCCATTTCCATCCATCCATTTTCCAAACCGCTTATCCTACTGGGTCGCGGGGGGTCTGGAGCCTATCTCGGAAGCAACGTGCACGAGGCAGGGAACAACCCTGGACAGGGGGCCAGCCTATCGCAGGGCACACTCACGCACCAGTCACTCACACATG
>JAABNY020000025.1:4619835-4634700 GCA_015164015.2 Brevimyrus niger
TGGTTAAGGCGTTGGACTTGAAATCCAATGGGGTTCCCCCACGCAGGTTCAAACCCTGCTCACAGCGTGCCTGTATATTTTGATGGCAGTGTGTGGTGTGATTCGGCTATACCACGATGAAGCCCCTCTTCCGGTAGATGTGTCTTCCTTAAACTCCATTTCTGTCTTTCAACTCACTGTACCGGTATTCTTGGAATGGGGAGATAAACAACAGACAGTAAGAGCACTTATCGAATGCGGGACTTCATTGATGCTGGACTAGCTAACCAGATGGATCTACCCCTACAGATGGTCTCTCACCCTATTTCTCCACAAGGGGATACTGGGGAACAGATTGTGTAGGGATCAATCCGCCATCGTGCTGGTCCGTTTCTGATGCAGGTGGGGGTCTTGCTTCGGGAGGAGATTGAGGTGTTTCTTTTCCCTCAAGCGAAGGACCAGTTGATACTAGGGCTTCCCTAGTTAAGAAGGCACAATCCTCACCTCGAGTGGTGAACAGAGGAGATTGTAGCATGGTCTGACCAGTGCCAATGTGAATGCTCGTCTCCTCCATGTAAAGCCACGGGAATAGAGAGTTCCGAACCTGAGAATTTGGAAATTGTTCCTGTGGAATACCAGGAGTATTAAGACATGTTCAGTAATGAAAAGGCTTTTAATCTACCTCCTCACCGGGATTTTGGTTGTTTTATTGAACTCTTAGATGGCGCTTCCTTACCTCGTGGCAGCTTGTACCCTGCTTCCTTGCAGGAAGAAGAATCTCCGGAGACCTACATCCGCCAAGGGCTGAAATAGGGCATAATTCAACCACCCACTTCCTCAGTGACAGCCGGCTTTTTCGTCATTAAGAAAAAAGACGGAGGATTACCCCCGGCTGTGGACTATCAAGCCCTGAACGCGATCACCATTAAAAGACAAGAGCCGCTTCCTTTAATCCCTTCTGCCTTAGAACAGCTCCGGGAGGCAGTGATTTTCACCAAGCTGGACCTGCGCAGCGCCTATAATCTGGTGAGAATCCGAGCGGGGAATGAATGGAAAACATCTTTTATTACGAGTAGGGGGCAGTACGAGTATCTTGTTATGCCCTATGGGTTGGCTAATAGCCCCTCAATTTTCCAATCTTTTATGAATGGAGTGTTCCATGACATGTTGTACAAGTTCGTTGTGTTCTACATCCACGATATTCTAATATACTCACCTTCTAAGTAGGAACACGTACGTCACGTTTATCAGGTGTTGCAGCGGCTCAGAGAACATCACCTCTACATTAAAGGGAGGAGTGTGAGTTCCACCGAGATTTGGTGAAATTTCTGGGATACGTCATTCAACCCAGAACTGTAGCAATGAATGATCAGAAGATCTTGGCAATACAAGAATCCCAAAACCCTCTGCAGCACTTTCTTGGGTTCTCTAATTTCTACAGAAGGTTTATTCGTAATTACAGCAAGATCGTGGCCCGTCTCACCTTGCTTACTCGGGGAAACCGACTCGGCTTAGCTGGACCCCGGAGGCTGAGCTTCCATTGTCCAAACTGAAGCAGGTGTTCTGCATAGCCCCAGTGCTAAGGCAGCCCCGCGTCTCCTGTTTCCCCCTCCTTGTGTTCCCCGGTCTCGTGTCTGCTCGTCGGACAGATCCCCCTGGTAAAGACCCCTGCACTCGAACCTGGACTACGACTTCTGAGTGTCCCGTTGGTACCTCGTCCTCGGCTTTCATCCTTTGGGATCGCCACTGCCTCGCTGGCACTTACCATCTGAGTCCCGGCTGGGAAGACAGAGCTCCTTTCTAGCACAGCATCACCACCTAACTGTGCTTGTTCTCCTCTGACCACAGTAAAGGCTCACTATCCCTGCATCCCTTGATCTCCGTCTCCCTTCTTGCCCGCGAGTGACAGTTCACATTTGAAAAAATGGAAATGATAAAACTTATAAAACTGCTGCTTGAGCTGCCTGTATTCCTCCTATCCCATTTTAACGGCCCAATAGCATTTTTGTATGATGTCAACCAGTCTGTGGACATCAGAAGCTTGTGAACCTCTACATTGGACAATCAGTCATTTTCTATAGCAGGATTTTGTCAGGTCATTCCACATTTGGAAGAGGTCTCAAAGTACTGGCCCGTGACATCTTTATAAGTCATTATTAAACTGCCCAGTTGATTGGTCTTTCATTTTCTACAGAACAAAATACAATGTAATGACATTCTACTCACTTGTGCAAGCAAGTTCAGCAAAATTCTGCCTTTTCCATTATTTCTGAAAAAAAAAATATCTGCTTATCCTCTTCCAGTTCATTATTTTTATTGCAATGTACTGTTACTTGGGTAAGATTTTGATGTGGTACAGTATATGTACTTTTACTTGAGTATTAAAACTGAATACTTTTCCACCACTGTTTAACATTAATTGTGACAATCAGAGTTAGTTGGCCCAGCTCTAATGAGTTAACTCTGGGAACGTAAAGCTTGCTTTGTAGTACAGCCCACAGACAGCCAGCAGGAAACTGGGTAACGGGGTGAGGAAAAAAAGAAACAAATATGACCCTGGAGGATGATGAAATCAGACCAATATGTGTAACAATGGTTATGGGCTGATGATGGGGGAGCTGGCCTTGTCTGAGAGGGAGGTCAGGCTGAGAATGTTTCAGTAGATCTGCTCTACTTTAGTCACCCGTGACTAACATCTCCAGCTTAAATAGCAAAGAATGAGACTGACATTTCCTTACAGTATTGCAAAACCAGTGATAGGCCATTTGCCTTCATCTCTACGTTTGATACATATTTGATTGAAATCCTTCTATGCACTTGAAGAGAAACTGCTCTCTGACAGCCGAGAAACATCTAGGATTGAACAGGGGGTGGTTATTGTGGACACAATGTTGGCAAATAATGGCAGTCATACGGTTAATATGAAGAATTCAATGGTGCAAAACAATGTCACTCTTCACAGGGCAAGAAGTGTCAGTCTTGTGATAAATGACTGGATCTTAAAGTATTCATATCAAAATCATGTGTGTTTTAGTTCAAGATGCCTTTGTTTACAACACTGCAGCATAATTATGTGCTGGAACAGCTAGTGGCCTTTTAGGTATTATCTTATTGTTTACAGTTACCCCTTCATATTTGTGGATCCCTGTGGATGTGAAAATTCGCAAATAATACTTGGGCCCCCCAACCACAACCCATAACAGTCTACTGGCTGGAGTGACAACATAAGATGTCTATTTATCGGCAATTTCTGAAGAAGCATTACTGTACTGTACACTTTGCATATCAAATTGCTTTGGCATTTCCTACTTAGACCCTGTTATATAGTATACAAAGCATCTAAATTATGCCAGTTTATTTACAAAATTACTACTCCACTTCTTATTACAAATGCACTGAGAAGTGCAGGATTCCATAAAAAGACAGCCAGCACATGATTGAGACTGGTTACCGTGACAAAAATGTGTCGCATACCCAAACCAAGACTTTTAATATTAAAGATGTAGTATGGATTTACACTAAGAAGTATAATGTATCATTAATATTTAAATATTGTATGATTTTATGTGATACAAATCATTTCAGTATTGTTTTTTGGCTTATTTGTCCACAAGTTTTTCTGATCTTTTGGTAAGCTCTAAAAATATCCATCCTGTAGCCTTTTACAACTGGCAGTGATGTCATAATGAGATGTGCCGACAGGATGCCACGGCTGTTGACTGTCTGTTTTTTACAGTGCGTGATTGGGCAGCAGGGCCTGTTTGTTGCAGAAGTTAGATGGAATGGAGAGATTGTAGGGGAAAATTTTTATCTGTTCATCAATGAATCATGGCTGGGGTACACTCTGGAAAGAATGCTAATTCATCTCATAGCATACACACACACACACACACACACACACACACACACACACACACACAAACAGGTGTACCTCTCTAAATGGGGACCTTCCATTCATTTCTATGAAAAAACTTTAATGCCAGTCACCACACCCTTAACCCCTACGGATCCCTCACCTCAACCATAAGTAACCAAACAAAATACAAGAACTCTGGCATTTTTACTTTTTTGATTGCATTCACAGATTTTTATATAGTCAAAGTTTTTTGGTATTGAATATAATGTACTTTCAGTAGGTGGTTGTAATGTATTTTTCTTTTCCAGTGTATTGCACAGCTGAATTGTTTTATTGTATAACCCCAACTCCAATGAAATTGGGACGTTGTACAATTTGTAAATAAAAACAGAATGCAATGATATGTAAATCTCATAAACCCATATTTTATTCATAACAAAACATAGAAAACACATCAAATGTTTAATCTGAGAAAATGTATGATTTTATGGAAAAGATAATGGTATGATCGCCCAGCGGGCAGGAAGGCAGCAAAGTTGTGGAGTCGGAAATAGGGGTTTATTGGGCCAAACGGGGTTGACAGTGATGAATATCAATGACGGATCTACCAAGGCTAACTCAGACGCGGATTAAATACACAGGACAAGGCAAAATAAACAGGAAACAGGTGATGACAATCAGGGATTAACATGAGGTAATGATGGGGTGTGGCACACACGAGGACCGTACGAGCCGGGTGTGACAGATAAGGTCATTTTGAATGTCATGGCAGCAACACTTCTCAATAAAGTTGGGACAAGGCCATGTTTACCACTGGGTGGCGCCACCTCTTCTTTTAATAACAGTCTGTAAACATCTTGGGACTGAGGAGATCAGTTGCTCAAGTTTTGAGAGAGAAATCTTGTCCCATTCTTGTCAGATACAGGATTCTAGTTGCTCAACTGTCCTCGGTCTTCTGTGTCATAATTTTTGTTTTATGATGCACCAAATTTTTTCAATGAGTTTCAGATCTGGACCACTGGCAGGCTAGTTCACTACCCAGACTCTTCTTCTACGAATCCATTATGTTGTAATTGATGCAGTGTGTGGTTTGGCACTATCATATTGGAAAATGGAAGGTCTTCCCTGAAAGACATGTTATATGGATGGCAGCATATGTTTCTCTAGTACCTGGATATACCTTTCAGCATTGATGGTGCCTTTCCAGATATGCAAGCTGCCCATGCCATATGTACTAATGCACCCCCATACATCAGAGATGCTGGCTTTTGAACTGTGAGTTCAAAGAGAGTGGTCCTTCTCCTCTTTAGTCAGGATGATATAGCATCCATGATTTCCAAAAATAATTCCAAATTTAGATTCGTCTGACCACAGAACAGTTTTCCACTTAGCCACGGTCCATTTTAAATGAGCTTTGGCCCAAAGAAGACGTCAGCGCTTCTGATTCATGTTCAAATACAGCTAATTCTTTGAATGATTGAGTTTTAACTGGCATCTTTGGGTGGCATGCCAAATTGTGTTCACTGATAACGTTTTATAAATATTCCTGAGCCTATTTAGTGATTTCCATTGCAGAATCATGCCTGTTTGTGAGGCAGTGCTGCCTAAGGGCCTGAAGATCATGGGCATCCAGAATACTTCTCCCTCACACACAGAGATTTCTCCAGATTCTCTGAATCTTTTGATTATATTATGTACTGTAGATGATGATATTTTCGACCTCATTGCAATTTTACACCGAGGAACTTTTTTCCTGAAATTGCTCCACTATTTGTAACTCAGTATTAGGGGGATCGGTGATCCTCTGTCCATCTTTACTTCTGAAAGACACTGCAACTCTAAGACGCTATTTTTATAATGTCCCAACTACAATGAATTGGGGTTGTATAATTTATTTGTATTACAATGTGTACTGTATGAAATGTCATACATTTTTCTTTTATTTTTCAATAAACATTGTGTGAAAATATAGGATACAACAACACATAATATATATGCATTTTGCAGTGCTTTTTGTTGTGTTTTTTCATTCATTGTACTTTGTGTGACAGTTATCTTATGAGAGAGCACATGTGCTACAGTAACTTTTGGGTGAAGTACAAAGTGTTTTGGTGGTTTTAGTGCATTTGGTACCAAAAGCTAAAAGCTATGCTTAGGTGTATGTTTGCAAAGTTCACAGCATTTTTAAATAGTGAACATGGTATTGAGACAAGTGTGAAAACTGTAATGACTTTAAAAATTGTGTCTGTTGTTACCTACAGTTTCCTCTATTCTTTAAAACTGGACTTAAGTTACTGAAAATATGAAATGAACAACTGAACCACTCTAAGATCAGCTTTCCTATGTCATGGAAAGAGCTTATTACTCCAAATCTAAAGTAATCAAAAATTCCATCCAGACCATTTTGGTCACCCACAGCCCTGATGAAAATAATAAATTCAACAATGAGATAAAATATTTGTTCAAGAAATTTCAGCATGCCCAGTTGTTTTCCCTTAGTCATCTTATTAATTTCATATTATATTTATTAATTCAAGTCAAGTCACGTGTAACTTTATTGTGGTGCCATCCATACACAAGTATACAGTGGTACAAGACGTTATTTCCCCAGGACTACAGTGCAACATGAGACACATGGGGGGGGGCTGTATGTACACGATTACTGGGGTAAGTTGGGAATTAACCTACTGTACTTAATTGCATATAGCTTCTAAACAGTAAGTTGGATTTGAGAACTTGAGAAACATGATCAGAACAACATTCTGTGGACACTGACAAAATTTGGGTTTTGAGTTAGGTGTCTAGAGGAGTCTATAATATCTAGAATATTGTTAAAATTCAGAATAATGCTTATTTTATCAAGAAACAGAATTTGACTTCAGCTATTATGGACATTTTGAAAATATGCAAGATTTTCACAAAATTTCTGAGGAATAACCAGGACAACACAGAAATGTTCTGCTCTAGGTGGGACTGTAGTAAACTGTTTCATGTACAGGCTTATATCTCAAGAATTACACACGCTTCCATCGAAGTTCTGCTTTCATCTGAATGTGTCAATATAGCCAAATATAAGGATTTCAGATACTTCTAGTTTGCCATGTTGTATATCCTGCCATCTTCAATGCGCTGAAAAAAATCAACCTTAAACAACTGATGATTTGCCCAGTCTGCACTAAACTGGACAAGAATCATACATTCTCTCTCATGATCAAAAGTTCTTCAGTGAGTTTTTGATACATAAAATAGCTTGCCCAGTATAATCCGATACATTTATAACATTATGCATTCATTTGCCAAGTGGCTTGTATTTTTTAAGGTGCAAATTTCAGGAGTTGCAAATCTCAGGAAATATGAAAGGAATATATATAAACACATTCAGTAAAATGTCCAATTTTCAAGAAGATACTCCACTCCACAAACACATTGACGTCAAAGCAATTCCCTGTCAAAAACATCTAAAAAAAACACCATAATCTCTCCATGGCTTAATAATATAAAATCAGGGCAACATCTATGTTGGTCTTGGCTGCCAACTTTGTGAACCTTCGGGTGGGCAGTTTCTTTCATTTCGTCTGCATGATATCGGTGAAGAAATATACAAATTGTGCAATACTGAGGTTGTTCACATTTCACATATCTGGCAGAAAAGCTTTCAGCTTCAAACACAATGAAACAATATTACCAAGCAATCAATAATTTTGGCTGGATATGTAAGATGACAACAAACCATGTAGGGCTATAAATTGCAATAGCGACAACAGTTTAAGAGAGAAGATGCTTTTTTTTTTTAAGTCACATTCTCCGTGTCTATATTCAGTTACCGCAGATTAAAATACTATGTCAAAATCCTTGAGTAACAGAACAAGGACTGTATAATTCAGGCAAATCTAATTTCTAATCGTCACAGAAACCTTAATGAGGAACACGCACAATGAGGAATTTTTCTAGGGCCCTCAATTTAAAAAAGGAGGAAAAGACTTCCAAATGTAAGCCATCTGCATATTTCAAATTATAGTTATGGTTCTTAAAGTATAATTAATGTTAGATCATACTTAATCTACGTCATTTCTACTGCATTCAATAAATTGTCATCCAGAAACCGCACAATTATAAATATCATACTTAACAGGGTTTTAAATTAATCAGTTTTCTTGTCATTATTCAACCGATGTTCAGGCAGAAAAAAAGAATATTACTTCCGGAAAAAGGGCACTAAATGTGCAGGACCACTTATGAGGCACTAGGTGGCGCACTTAGCCCATTTATAATATTTAAAGGTACTACTTGTTCGGACAGTTGGATATATAATGTAAGCTGTCAGACTATCCTGGTGAAGGGTAGGACAGCAGAATTAATCCATATTCAGTTCCTTAATGCAGCCCCGGTGACCTAAATGCCATGTAAGACAGTGTGAGTAGGAGAGTGAATTAAAACAGCATGTTATTTATTTTCATCTGATTACCCTTACCCTGTCTGACAGAGGCCTGGCCAAGCCTCTCATACCATCTACCGGGATCTCCACAGGTCTCTGCTGATGGAATCAAAACAAAAACAATATTCTTCCTTCTCTTCTCCAGCTCACGCTCACCTTCTGATAAGCATCTAGGCAGTGAGAAACGTCCAGGCCGGGGGCCGCGGGCGGGGACTGCGGGCAGGGACTGCCATCTCCTTTTTGCCTGCACAAATAGATCCTTGTGTGCATGCATCTAAACCCCATAAATGCAGTTTGTTTCTGCAGCTTGGACTTTCAGCAATTCAGCTGTTTTTCTTGGAGTTTATTCAAGGGAGTTGCATTTCCCTGCAGTTGTCCCAGTCTGGCCTGGTGTCTGACTAAGCAATAAGATCATCAGGGCTTTAATGTACCACTAATTCACAACTATTTCACATGTGATGTTTAACTACTGAGCACTTAGCTGACACACATATGTAGAGTGACTTACATTGTCCTTTAGAGACAAATACAGAAGTGTATGAAAGTAATTAAAAATATCAGGACAGTATTAATGTCAGCCATATGCATACACCTATAAGGTCACTATTACACTAATATTTTTTTCATCTAGAAAGTACATTACATCATTACAGAATGTAATGATCATGTGACTGAATGACATAACCATCTCAAGAAACACGGACGTTACTAAAACGCTTGCGTTACACAAATGTTGCTAGCCAGGCAAAAAGCTGATACACAGTGGCCCCTGAGTGCTGCTGATCCAACATGGACAGATACGGCTTTGGCAAAACCGTCTGCTTGTTCTGTCAGATGTGTGGTCAAGGGGTTAAATAAACTTCAAGTTTAATAGCTGGAGCGATACACCAGAATCTCTGGCTGCATTTCCCTGCTCACAAAGAAAGGGAGTAATGACAAAAACATTCCATGCTGTACAGATACTAGAGAGGGATGCATGATGAAGTGTGGGGTCACTGTGAAGGGATGGAAAGAGAAGGCCAAGGGCAAGTGGTGCAGTCAGAAAGGTGTTCTTCATCACATATTTCTCATAATGCAACTCGCTCCGCATTATTTATCAGTGTGGCAACAAAATGTATGCTTTCCTGCTTTTGATACTGCTCTATGAATCTGGATTCTGTGTGTGGGCAGTGACGGGAGATTAACCCATCACTGGGTCGGGAATCCAAATCCAACCCAACCCTACTATCTTAAAGGTCCCTGCTATTTCTCATTCAGTGGTCAACATAGCATCGCAGGTTAAAAACAATTTTTTTGGGTTAGAAATCAATTTACATTACATATCACTTAATATGCCCATTAATCTGCCTCAGAGGTTCTATCTGGTTGTGCGTGGCTTGTGGTGAAATAATTTGTTTTTAAATTGCCCGCCCCCGGGATAAAGTGGTATATGTATCTTGCAACCACGCATTACACATCTTAACAGGAAATTGCATAGAGAATGAAGTGTACATTTGCAATGACCTAAAGAACCAGGGCTAAGAATAACTTTTAAAATATAATTCCTAAAATTTTATTCAAATACACTTCCCGGCCAATAAAAAGGTCACAGTTAGAATTAAAATCAGCAAGTACTTAAGAGCCAATGATTCGTCATTATTACAGCTCAGCAATGTTATGCAGTAATAAAGTGTTTCCAGCTAGCACCTGAATCTACTGAATGGCCAGGTTATCCCATCAATGGATTTTTTCCTTCCCTAATGGTATTGGCATATTACAGGACGATAATGCCAAGATTCATTGGACTCGAATTGTGAAAGAGTAGTTCAGGGAGCATGACGATTCATTTTCACATGTGAATTGGCCACTGCAGAGTCTTGACCTTATCCCTATTGAAAGTCTTTGAGATGTGCCGAAGAAGACTTTATGGAGTGGATCAACTAACCCAATGGCAGTCCAACAAAATGATAAAAGGTATGACTCATATGACTCATTGCAATGAATTAATATTCAAACACAATAGGTCAAAAACAATCCACTAGTTATGAATGCTGCAGACACTTTTCAATTGCATGAAGCAGCCTCTGCTCTGTTTGATTGAGTATAGCTGGAATGACCGTACAGTAGCTCAACTGTCGATGCCCCCCTTGGTCAGACACCAAGGTCGCAATGTAGTGGTGGATGTTCCAGTGGATACGGTGTCAGGGTTATTTATAGGGGTTAATCATTCATCAGGGGTAAATGTTCAGCATGTAGTTCACGTAGGTTTGGAACACCCTTCATCTTCTAGCTCCTTATCCTCAAATGCTCCAGGACTCATTTGCGCACATTGACTGGGACATGTTTAAGGAAGCTGCGACCTATCGAGGCTCTACCAACCTGGAGGAGGACACAGCGACAGTGACTGGCCACATCAGCAAGTGCATCAGCGCCGTTACTGTCTCACCAGAGACCATGGATGACTGCAGAGATACACAAGACGCTGCTGAACCCAAGACACTGATGATCAGGCTGCCCGGAGAACAGCAAGGGCCATGCTCTCCTGGGCCATCAGAGCAGCAAAGTGTGCACATGCTCAAAGAATCCACAGCCACTTCCGAGATGGGGACGTACGCTGCATGTGGCAAGACATACGGGCCATCACCAGCTACAGGACAGCTTCACCCACCTGTGACAGCGAGGCCTCCCTTCCAGATGTGCCGTATCACTTTTACACATGGTTCGAAGCACAGACTGATACGACAGTCCCCCCAAATGGTGCTCCGCCTGGCCACAGCTGATGTGAGGAGAGCTCTGCTCTGTGTCAATCCACGGAGGTCCACTGGACCAGACAACATTCCTGGTCATGTGCTCAGGGGGCGTGCAGACCAGCTGGGAGAGGAATCCTGGACTGAATCTTGGACTTCCTGCCTGGGAGACCTCAGTCAAACAGGATAAGTAGGAGAATCTCCAGTACCACCATGCTGAGCACAGGGGCCCCCGGGGCTGTGTGCTCAGCCCTCTGCTGTTCATGGTGATGACCCACGACTGTGCAGCAATGCACAGCTCTAATCACATCAGCAAGTTTGCTGATGATACAACCATGTTGGGTCTGATCAGTGTGAACAGAGAGGGGGGGGGCAACGGCTAACAGACTGGTCTGGAACCAACAACCTGTCCCTGAATGAGAACAAGACGAAGGAGACGATTCCTGAGTTTGTAAGGGCATGCCATGACCACTCTCTGCTGAACATCAACGGATCCCCAGTGGAGATCGTCCAGAGCACCAATTCCTTTGTATTCATATAATTGATAACCTCACGGCGACCCTCAACACCAGCTCTGTCACCAGTAAAATAAATCTGTCGCTGTGAGGGCAGCGTATGGCTCAGTGGGCTAAGCTGTGTGCCTGTGATCACAAGGTCGCCTCAGCATGTCTGCGGCTCCTTGAGCTTAACCCCCAGCTCCCTGGGCACCGCTACAGATGGCTGCCCTTCGTGGACAGCTTGCTCTACAACAGCAAGTTGAGGGATGTAAATTACTATTAATTATTAAAACCCAATAGCATCTCCATTTCCCGCTCGGACTGTGGACCCCGCACCCCACAATCCTCCCCATGTTCTACAGAGGGACTATACAAAGTACCCTGTGTAGTTATATCATGGCTTGGTACAGGAATCGCTCCCCCTCGGACCGCAATACCCTACAGAGGATAGTGAGGACAGCAGAAAATATTGGGGTCTCTCCCCTCTGTTGCAGACATTAACACGTCACACTGCATCCGCAAAGCCACCCGCACTGTGGACGACCCCACACACCCCTCCCACACCCTCTTCCTCCTCCTTCTGTCTGGGAAAAGGTTCTGTAACATACAGACCTTCACTGCCTGGATGGGAAATTGTTTCTTCCCTCAGGCCATCAGACTTTTGAATCAGAACTGATTCACAAACTGTATTTCATATGCCATTTATTACATACTGTACATTCTCTGTCCGGCTGCTACTGTCTGCACCTCTGCATTTTTATTTACCATTTATTGCTGTCTTGCTGGTAAAATATCCAATATCCATATCCATTCAAAGCAGCACGGTTACTACTGTTGACTGCACTGCATGCTGTCACTTCAGATAAACTGCACTTGTGTAGCTCTGCATTGTTTCTGTCCTTTAGTGTTTTGCACCTTGGTATTAGAGGAACAAGCTTTCATTTCGCTGTACACTGTGTATATGGCTGAAGTGACTTGAACTTGAACTTATCCTGGTCCAGGGGATCGGTGCATGTCCAAGGCACGACAGGGCAAAAGGCTGGGTACGGCTGGGACTGCAGGTCACATACCATATACGATCATAGTTTTTAATAATTAATTTAGAGACACCAGTTACGCCACCTAATTGTTTAGCCTGTCTTTGGACTACACAAAGAAGGCTATGTGGCATATAAACTCCAGACACACAGAGCGGAAGCATGAACCCCAAAATCCTGAGTGTGGGGCCACCCCTTATGGGGCACCTTTGAACAGAAAAATGAGATTCTCGCTTTGGCCTTCACAAAACAGCACTGAGGACTATGAATAAATCATAATAATCATGATTTTCTGTGCCTTGCAATTAAAATGGTCCAAGTTACATAGAGTACAAGCTGTCTTTTCTATGCAGTCTCTGATATGCCCATGTGCAGCTTTTGTATGTGAGTTCATGTGGCACAGATTTGTATTATCCTAGGGGAAATAAAAAAAAATAATCAGTTTAGCATCTTAATAAAATGGTTAAAATGAAATCATTCATTCATTCTTCCATACCACTTGTCCTATACAGGGTTGCAGGAGTCAAGATAATTTGTAATATAATTACAAATTGTGCAATATAATTTATATAAAAATTATATTAAAGCAGATGATGAAATCAAAATTGTTTTTGAGACATATATAAAAAGAACAAATGAAAAAATTTTGTGGAAAGCCCTTGATTCAATATCTCCATGCTACCAGTTCTTTTATTTTAAAATATTCTGTTTTGTGATGGAACAGCTTTTTTAGGAATGGACTAAATTGTTTTTTAGATTATCTGGTAAGTAGATTTCAACATTCCTTAACTTGCATATGGTAACCACCAGCCTGAAAAACTTTTTTTTTTTTTTTTAAACAATCATTTTGGCAGACAATGGTTCTCCAAACCCCACCCCTTAAATCCTTCTAAACACTGTTGTGTCGAGCCTCCCTTGCTCCCCAGTAACAATACTCATGCTTAACGAAACCAATTAAGCTTAGCAGCACTTAGAGTGTTTACCCTAGCTGTGTTCACATCAAAGTAACAGCACTGGGCATCCTGAACTAGGAGTCAGAATGATGTGTTGGAGCTGACACAGAATGCCAGCACACGGGTCTTAGAGGCGGGGCTTGTGGATTGGTGCAATCTGAGGTAACAGCACACAGGCCTTGGAGGCGGGGCTTAGGGAGCGACACGATCTAAGCTAACAGCACACAGGCCCTGGAGGCGGGGCTTAGGGCGCTGGCTGGGTAGGCAGGTAGTGCTTTGTCGTACATGTAGATGATTTCCTGGCAGACAGCCCTCCTTCCTCCCGTCTCACTGCAGCGTCTCCAGTGTGCCGCTGTCTAGACGCCAGGACGTGGCTGTACTGCAGACAGCTGGAAGTCGTGGCTCGTCCTAGCGTCCTCGCTGCCCTTTGGGCCCTCGTTGCTGTAAACCTGTAAAATCTCTGAGGCGCTGCCCATTGTTCCTACTCCCACAAATGTTTTTGGCAGCCCTTTTGATGCTCACAGCCTCCAGGGTTACAGGTCTGGTTCCTGCCCTTGGCTCTGTGTGTGTGCAGTCTGCACCAGTGACCATCTTTGTGGGGATTTCCTTCTGCACAAATTTACAGTTAAGGGAACTGGAGTCTCTCATTCCTGCAGCCCATTGAGATTGTCTTGTATTCTCAGATTTCTGGGTAAAACTGCAGGCTAACTGACTATGGAAGATAAATAGAGCTCAACATTTGAGTATTGACAGTATGGTCATGTAATTTCTACTAAATAGACTCCACAGTTTATTATAAGTTTATATGGTTCAACTTGAATAACCAATCACTGTAATTATAATCGCAAGCTGTGTAATATTGTTTGTGGGAGTATTTGACTTGAGTGATAAATTATGTAAACACTAAATAGTCTTCTTTAGCTACTTCTAAACTGCACATGCTCTAAAGTGGCAGGGAGTTATTATATGGTTTTGTTAGAATAGGTTATTATGGTGGAAAAAAACACATTAACAAGCAGAAAATTTGAACCATGGTTCTCCCTGAAGACTCTGTTATGATGCATGTAACTGTAGTAGAATAGAAAACAAAACTCTCATTATCTCAAGCTGCAGTAAAGCTGGTCCATACTTTGGACGACACTGCAAGGTCAAATGGCATCTGGTGTTCCTCTGCTTAGGCTCTGAAACACTGTGATCATCGTTCTTTTTCTTTTTTTTGCGGAGAGTTAAACGATGGCTTCACTGCAGCCAAAGGCTGTCATGTTGGGGGGGGGGGGGGGGGGGGGAATGGGGGAAAGGGGGGGGGGGGGGGGGGGGGGGGGTGAGGTCGAGGAGGAGGGGCGATGTTGAGTGGGAGGGGTGATGTCGAGTAGGGGGGTGAT